>APFE030726961.1:121307-157801 GCA_000404065.3 Pinus taeda | reverse complement strand
GCTTCTTGGTGGGACGATGATGGTATTGCTATTATTTCCATGGTTATCGAGCATCTGAATTACCACAGGTTTTTTTTTAGAAAAGCCACCGATGGCACTAACTATGTAACACGTGACTCGAGGAAGAGTGAGAATACTACCTTCATTGACCGAGTACTCCTCGCGCATCTTTCGAGCCTGATATCATTCACAACCATTGGATCTCATGGAAGTAGATCTACAACTAAGGTTTGTCATGCTTGTTATGGGGTTCGGAATATCTACCTAGTTAAACTTATTTATTTTCCCCACGGTCTCTATTTCACCATTGGGTCCACTCTTTGGCTTTGCTAGTTGTACATTTTTGTGGGCCCTTGGCCTAGTACTCGAGCATTTGTCTCAAATCCCGAACATAGGGCATATGTTAACTCTTTGACATGTTGTATTTTATGTAACCAATTTTTAGCTTCATATGAATAGAAGGTTCGATTCTTGCTTGAGGAAAAAAAAAAACATTTTCATGGAGATGAAATTTATCTATATATATATAATTTTAATATTTTATTGTATATTTGTATGTTTCTTCTTCATCTACAATATTTATCCATTCATTTATAGAATTATATTTATATTTTTTTTTTTGGCCATAGCACATTTATAGATTGTTATGTTTTGCAAAACATTATCTATAAGTATGATTTTTATTATTTATTTTATATCAACTTATATCTATTTTGTTATTGATGTGTAAGTTTTAATTTTGGTCTTTTATTTTCTTTTTTAGCCCTTGAAAAAACAATTTAAGATAGAAGTTGCATGAATTGCAATCTTCAGACAAATGGTGTGAAAATGTCAAATTGGAATTAGAAGAAAATAAAATGACAATACTAAAGTATAAGAGATATGCATTGGGTAATGATGGTTTATTACAATTTCACAAAAAAAATTATATACCATCAAATGGAAAAGCACATAAACTAATTAAGAGTGAAGCTATGTTTTGATGAGTGAAGCTAACATCAAAGCTTAACTAGTTGGTTATTTGCCAGCTTAAGTCCTTGCAAATAGCATAGAGATAGATTATTTTTTATCAAAGATGAGAGAATATTATAGAGAACTACTAATCAAGAAATGCAACATTTGATTGCAGTTTCTATAGGGTTGTTTGTGACAAAGACATGTAGTTAAAAAAAGTATTTGTTAATAGTAATAATCAACCAAAACCTTTGTGAATTGATTTAGGATTAACATATCTCTAATATTTTAGATAATAAATAGCTTATATCTTCACATCGCACAAATTTATTTCAGTTACTAGAGTCATTTTAGAAATGAACTTGGTGTAGGTCATTGTATAAGAGGCTTGTAGAACTCGAAGTAGTTGAATGAATAAAAAGTGTTTTTCAACTCAATTGAGTTAAATAAATAAATAGTGTTTTTTTCTTGTGCGTTAGGGATGAATGATGTTTGATGAGGCCAAATGTTGTGAAGGTCAATGTTACACTTAGTACTTAAGGTCTTTCAATTGATTTGAAGCTTTTAAATAGTCATCTATTTCCTTTAAGTTTTAATATTTTCTTGCATATTTGTATATTTCTCCTTCACGTACAATATTAATCAATTATATGTATTTAATCCAATTATATTTATATTTTTTCTTTTTATGAATCCATATATTTAATATTTATTTTCCAAAACATTATTTATAAGTATCATGTTCATTATTTACTTTATATTAACTAATATCTATTATATTGTTGAAATTCAAAATGTTAAGAGGAGTTGAATTTCATAATTAAGGGGAACCCATTCAACCTTACAATGCTTAAGATTCACTTCTTGATATAGTCTAGAAAACATATTGTCTATATATCTTAAAGGGAGTTTCAGGATTGATACTAGTTGATCTTTCTGCGTTTTCAATTTGCATTTCTCAAGGTCACAAAGCCACTCTATAATAACTAATTTTTAATCCTTGTTATTTTTTCTTAGGCCATTATCATGGAATTCATCTAATTTTTTTTCTTTCTAAAGGATTTTAGGAGGACTTAACTTATATATAAAACTAAGGATTTTATGCTTCGAGGAGGAAACCATATTTTGGTTATGACCATAAATGGAATAGATTAGTGCATGAGCATCCATCAAAATCCAAGTAATCATTTTGTAATAAGGAACAATGTTGGGTGTGGCCTCAATTTTATGCGGCTCAGTTTTCCCAATTGCTTCATAATTTAAAGAAGATTCATCATCTAATTTTTTTTATTTTAACCATTTTCTTTCTTCAAAGGAAGTAAAAAATTCTTCCCATGAATGCTTGCCTGCATCTTGAGTCCTATAAGTTGACTATGAAAAGAGGGAAATATTTGAATTGGTATCTTTAAATCTAGAGCTTCTGCTGATTTCATTTTCAGCTTGATTTCTTGAATATATGTCTAGAGGTCTGGGTCATTCATTTTCTAACCATTTTGGAATAATCTGTAATAGACCTAAAAAATCAATAAGAAAAGGAATTTAACCCAAAAAAAGGGAATAATTTCAAATTATAAATCAAAAATAATATCAATACTAATGAAGATAATGTAGAGTTAATAAAATTTCACATGTGCCTTTGTAGGAAATTAGGTGTTCTTCAGATAAAAACCTTTAGGAATTTTGACATAGAAAACTCAAATTTAAGTATTAAACAAGTTCTCGAAAGACACACTCGTGAACTTATAAAAATTCACGATAAATAAATACAAAATTCTAAGCGTACTGGCTCATTAATTTCGATTAGAACATAGATGAAATCCAATCATTAAACGAGATGCAAAACAAGGAAATACTCAAGTATTCATAAGTTCAACTTTTATTTGTATTTTAAAATTATGTTGAATATAGATATGTTTCTTTACCCAACATTTGTCGTATTTCATTAAAAGGGAAAAAAAAGTAATGAGAAAACACTTAAAAACCAAAAAGTGACTAGACTAGTCAGATGGTCAGAGAGGTCAGAGTTTAGGACAGTTAGGGTTCATGATAGTTAAGGGTCCGTGAAACATGAATACATCACTTCACAATATTGAAAACTATGAATAGTCAGTATTTGGGGAAAGTTTTAATAATATTTGACTTACGACCAACAACCCTCACTTATTTATTGTTATATTTTATTTTTTATTTTTAATTATGCAATGATATACATGTATTTTTTTAGACAATAATTTTCCGAAAATTAAACAAAAACTAGAAAAAATTAAGGGTACCTTTAACACTTCAAATTTTGTAACTAAGAACTAGAAAAAATTAAGGGTACCTCTAACACTTCAAATTTTGTAACTAAGAACGAATTCTTGTTTCTAAACTCCTATATATTTCTCCACGTTTTCTATGAAATTTCTTCCTCCAAATCTCTTTTTTAACTTGCGAGATATGCTCTACCTGAAATTCCACTTATTTTGATTAATTACTCACACGACAAATTTTGACTCCTTAGCGCAAAGATATGGCACTGCGAATTTAAGCATCTCTCTCCTTACTCGATAGTTGCTACAAAGTTATATAAGTCAATTAAATTCAAAAACTAACTTTTTATCCCTTAACTCCATGCCCAACCCAAACTGATTAGAAAAAACTCATGTATTCTAGAACCTTATCGACATTCATTGGTCTGTTCCATGTCCGAAATGTGGGCCTACCGCCTTTCAATTTCCACATTGCACACTTGTAACTACGCCCCCGTGAGTTTCATTATACCCTCACAACATCAAACACATTCATTAATGTGTGTGTGAGTATGTCCGTGTATATATATATATATATATTGGTAGATCAATTTTCCTTAAACACATTAGACTCTAAAATAGAATATTTTTTAACGTGACTTTGTATTCTAATGGGATTTGACAACCTCGATCTCGTTGATCCATCAAGCATTATCATCATTAGATGCGAACTTGTCCACCCTTTAACGAGCCTCCCAAGTTCATATGGATTTGAGTTCCACATCTCCATCAGGGTTCCATTATGAAGGTAATCACTTAGTTAATTAACATCAAACCCTCCATTATTTAACACAACCTTGTGGCCTACCACTCTAACTTAGTCGCCTCAATGTCCTGTCCTACCAGATTGTAAAATGGCTCCAATCTGCTAGCCTTCGTGGCCTCACATCTCACTGTGGCGGCTCTCACTTTCTCAATGTGATATTTGGCTACTTACATAATTTATGGTTCCACCTCCACAACCCTGTTGGCACAGTGAAAATGCTTATGTCGAACCCATCCACTGTGGACTCTAACCCCAACGTAAAACAAATCCTAGGTCCATTTCAATATGCCTTATACTGTTCCAAAATTTTCACATTTCACATGCAGACACATATATATATATAATCCAATTAGAATCTAATACATAGGAATGGCTCCCTACACACAAATTTTAGCATTCGAAGGCTCAAATTTAGTAATTCTTCCATATAATTTGATCCTTCCAATGTCCTCTTAGATTATATACTATTTTTTTTTAGGTAAGTTTTAATAAATCCCAACACTGTACTTATAACAAAAAGTTGGGGGACATCTTAAAATTTTCTCATTTTTCTCCCATATTTTGTCGAATGAGACCTATTGCTGAAAAATGTGCTTTGAAGCCACCTTATAACATTCATAGCTCCTTACTAGGAAATTATACTCAAACCACACCACTCATAATTCCAATATCTACTTGTAGAAACAAGGAATGCAATGAAGAATACAAGAATGGTGTATGTTCAAAATGCGGAAATATGAACTTAAGATATAAAAACCATTATACACCATAATACATAATTGGATAAAAAAATAATATTAGAAATAGGAGCGTTATTAATGAAAACACATCATATAATCTAGAAAACTAGGGTTTCCAACACACATTCATAAATTGCACAAAAAACACAAAATAAACATGAACACAAATCAGTAATTTCCTATAGTATCTCCATGTTCCACCAAACCATAAACCACATGGTTCATCAATCTCAAGTACGGTTCACCCACAACTTAGGGTTACAACTATATAAGAACTAGTGAATAAACCGAATAAGAAACATATACATTTAGACAATGGATGCATCCATCAAACATTGCCCCAACCATAAACTCCAACTCCGTCGAACTTTCTCCACTGGTACATCTCTTACCTGCACCCTACTAGTGCCTTAGTGGTTCCAACCATTCAAATATCCTTATGGAAAACTGAAGATGGTATCATCCTAGGCTTGCAGGAACTCATGTTCCTCCCCCAACACCTTTCTAGCCTTAGACAAAATTCAAGCTAGACCAAAATCCCAAGCACAGGGCTCGCTAGCTCACTGAGCCATAACCGAATACACCAGAATGGAATACTATAATGTGTAAAATCCATCATGCCTCCCTCTATCTCCCTAAGAGAAATGTGTGCCTTCCAAATATGCTTGGCCTTTCCTTGCCATGTAGCACTCCTTGAAGCAATGTGGTCCCCACATGTCCTTTTGCCAAACGACGAACACAACTCCTATTTTCTATTGGCATGTAGTTGGAGTTCCCTCCATAGTCTTTTATGTGGAATGGTATCTGCATCCTATCAATGTTTCGTTAATATTGAAATATGTACAATATTTAAAATCTTGACCCTTCGACCACTCTTTCAAAATGACATATATGTGCTTGGAAATCTAGCTCTAAAATCATATATATATATATATATATATAGGCACAAACTACTACCGTGAAATGAATTTGGATCATCATCGTAATCGTTATAAACATATGGCCTACTATCCAAACATCAATGTATATATATTTATATCATAAATTGGTAGGGGTATTACAAATTTAGTCTAGATTAGAAGAAATTGACAGATAGGAACAACCAATGATTGAAAAATATTGTAACTTGAGAAAAAATATTAAAGATAAAAAGGGAAAATTGAATAGAAATTCTTGTATGGAAAATAAATTAGATATCAAAGCTATCATAGAGTAAATAAATAAGCACAGTAAAATGGACCATGAGTGTAAAAAAAGAACCTTGAAACTCATAATTTTTTATATAAAAGAGTGAAAATTTGAGGACAAACTAGCAATAGTAAAGGAGGAAATAAAAGATATGTCACACAGTGCAACAACTTATCTCATATAAGCAAAGAAGGACATTGAAATATAAAAATGAATTGATCTATGTTAAGGTAAGTTGTACTGACCATAAATTCTCCATAATTGATAAATCTCCCACTTTAAAATAATCAAGAATCTTTAAAAATTAATACTTCATCCCAACATACGAAGTTGAGTTAACAAAGAAGGTTCAAAATGGAAAGCAATGGAAATGGGGAATAATTATAAATGGGAAAGCTACTATTAGAGATAAAGGTTAGGGTAGTAATAATAAAAAGGAATTTGGAACACTTCAAATCCTTATATGAGATTGTTGTAGTCAACGTGGAAAAATAAATCACATCATAAAGGGATTCAAGGTAGGAAATATTATGTTAAAAAAAAACGGATTGAATTTACGCCTCTTTGATCCATATTATGAAATACAATATCTTTTTCAATAAAAAAACATCATCGATGCGTTTTGAGCCATCCAATGTGGTTCATCGTCAGAACAAGATTTTCGTCACATTCAACTTTATAAGGAAAACCCTTTCAATCAATACATTTGGATACAAATATTTGGAGTTGTTGTTAAGAGGATTTGTTAAGTGACATTGAAATAATTTAGTTAACATGAATAGTGAGATATTTTATTTATGGATAAATGCAGTTATAGTGCAACTTATCTTTTATTTCCAGAGGCATATGCAAGTCGAGATGAGGGCCAATCATAGATATAGGAAAATCCATGAGGAGTTAAAACATAACACTAATGGGGAAAATTGTGGTAGATCTAGAAGGAGGAATAGACAGGGGAGTAATGGTATTATTCGAGGAGATGTATCATTAAGTGCCTTGAGAGGACGGACTAGAACACATGTGCATTCTTCTTATAGACCATGTATTTTTTCTTCCAAGAGGTAGCACCATCATTCTCACCATTATCATCATCATCATTTAGGAAGTAAGAAAAAGGATATCATGCTTGAGATGCTTAGGAAAGACAATCCACCCAAAATTGATGGGGATATGAAGAAATCAAAGCAAGAAGAAGTTTGGTTTCTTGGCATGAAGATGTTTTTCAGAATTCATGACTATTCCGAAAATATGAAAGCTAAAATTTCCACCTATAGCTTAAAAGGGAAGGTAGAAACAAGGTGGAAAGATTGGAACAAAGGCAGAGGTATTATTGAGAAGGATCTAGTTTGGCATGAATTTGAAAAGCTCTTCGGAGAGAAATACCTATATGAACATTATTATGATAGAAAAGATAAAGAGTTATATGAACTCAAGATGGGGAAACTATCAGATGATGAATATGTCACCAAGTTCCTAGAATTATTGAGGTATGTACCATACTACTAGAGATGAGAAATCCAATATTCAAAGGTTTATTAGTGGGTTGTATATGGAATTTAGTGATAAAATTGAGTTGTGAGAGACTTAGACTCCAAAAAAATCTATCAAGAAACTAAAATAATGCAATGAACAAAAAAAATAAAACTTGAAATTAAGAGCAGCCGACAGGAAAAGAACGCCATTGGCAAAAAAAAGGATTGGCCTAAGAAAAATTAAGAGAAAAGGGACATTAAGTATCTAACGCTAACAACCTAATTCCAAAAGAAAATTAACATTATTGTTAATAAAAATGTGCAACATTCAGAACCAAAAGATGTCAATTTTGAAGGCCAAGAGCCACTGAAATGATGGACATGTGGTGAAAACCATAGAAAAGTGGTTTTTCCACATCAAAAACTTTGAACCAAATATATGCAGTAACCAAGAATCTTTGATAATGGGTGAGGTAGCCTAGACTATGTCTAAAATTTACATAGTAGTGGACAAACACCAGGAAGACCACCAGGAATAGATCGTTGAGATGGAATGTAACATGCATGATCAAATTATTTCCATTTTAATTGATCCATGTTATAATTATAGTTATGTAGACCTAGAACATGTTGAAAAATGAAATATTGCTAGGAAAGTGCATGAAGGACCATGGTTGGTTTGTTAAAAACCAAAACAAAAAGGAAAGCCACTTATTGGGTAAGTTCATGTGCATTTCAACTTAGTGGCATACCCACAACAACACACTAGAATGCATTTCCATTAGGTTCATATATCATATTATTGGGTATGGAATGGTTGTACATGTGGAAGACTAAGCTGGATTATTTTGAGAAGGACACTGAGTGCTTAAATGAGTAGGGAGAAAGCAGCGGAAATCAATCCTACATCATTAAGATATATTACTAGAATGCAAGCCAAGCGTAGCAACAAAAAGCGATGCACATTGTTTGTAGTACATATTTCTAATGATGAGAAAACTTGGAATGATATTGAGAATGAGGAGATGGAACTATTGAGAAGGTGCCTTCTTTTGTAGTAGTCACAGATGTCTTTCTAGTGGAGGTTCTTGGATTAACTCCTGACATAGAGATACGATTCTCTATTGAATTGGTACCTAGAGTAGCACCAAAATCCAAGACACCCTATATGATGAGTACCCCTGAGTTCGTCGAGCTGAAATTCTAGCTAAATCAAATGCTGGGTAAAGGGTACATAAGGCCAAGTGTGTCTTGATTGGGAGAACATGTATTATTTATAAATAAATAATGATGGAACCCTTCAATTATGCGTTGATCATATATAGTTAAATAAGGCGACCATCAGGAAGAAGTAGCCATTACTAAGGATAGATGACGTATTTGATCAATTGAGAGGATTCGTAGTCTTCTCCAAGCTTGACATAAGGTAATGATAAAATTAAGTAAGGATTAGGAAGGAAGACATTCGTGAAACTTCTTTCATGTCAAGATATCGGCACTATGAGTTTGTAGTCATACTGTTTGGGATTTCTAATGCCCCTACCACATTTATTTTCTTAATGAATGATGTTCTTCATCCTTTTTTCGATAGGTTTGTCATTTTGTTTGTTGATGACATACTAGTGTACTCAAGGAAAGCATGAAGGCATGAAAACCATATGGCTGCAATGTTAGATTTGTTTATTGAGCACAAAATTTTTGCAAAGCTCAACTTCTGTGATTTCTCCCAAACATAGATACATTATTTATGTCATATTGTCTCCAAGGAAGGGATAACACTGGATCCGGATAAGATTAGGTCCATAATGGAGTGTCCAACTCCATAGAATGTGGATGTTATTAGATCATTCATAGGATTCGCAAGATATTACAAAATATTTTTTTCTAAAATTTCTCCAAGATAAGCCATCCAATCATAGTTTTGTAGAGAAAAAGAAAGTGATTTGAGTGGAATACTTGATGTGAAAAGATAATTGAGAAATTAAAAAATTCCTCACCAATGGACAAGCGTTGAGGATTGTAGATCCTAACAACAATTTTGTGGTGTTCAGATATGCCTGCACAAAACGGCTTAGTGGAGTCCTAATGTAGGAAGGACATGTAGTACTTTATGAGTCAAGGAAATTAAATGAACATGAGGTGAATTATGTAACTCATGACCTTGAGTTAAGTTCCACCATTCATGCTTTGAAAATTTGGAAGGGTTACCTCCTTAGTAGGAAATTGACTCTCATTATAGACCATAGTGGGCTCAAGAATGTTTTTGAACAACTGAAGTTGAATACTAGGAAATCAAAATGGTTGACCATGCTCAGTGATATTTACTTTGAGATTAAGTACATCAAAGGAAAAGCAAATACATATGTTGATGCTCTATGTAGAATAATTCAATTGAACGACTTGACAACTATATGTTCTTATAAAATAAACATAGTAGAAAGGGTCAAAAGTGTTGGACAACAAGATGAAAGTCATTAGCAAGTTAATGAAAAATTGTTACAAGATGTCCAGGATTAGGAATATCGCCTCACTAATGATAGCATAATTAGATTTAAAAGCATAATGTATGTGCCAGCTAGTGATGGATTAAAAAGGAAAATAATGAATGAGTTTCATGTTAATCCTTAATAATGCCATCTAGGGTATTGAAAGACCCTTGTAGCCATTAAAAGTTACAATTACTATCAAATTTGAGGAAGTGGTTGATTTTGTTTCAAAATTCATATAATTCCAATAACTAAAAGTCTATTGTAAGAATCAACCATGTTTGTTGTAGCCGATTCCAATTCTAGAATGGAAATGTGCAGTAATTTCTATGTATTTCATTATAGGATTACCTAAAACATCTAAGAAACATGATGCAATCATGGTAATGATTGATAAGCTCAGAAAGGTAGCTCATTTAGTGGTAGAAAATTCCACTAATTCTGGTAATGAAGTGGCACAAATATTCAAAAAGGAGATTATGAGGCTACATGGTATCCCCATGAAAATTATTTTAGATAAATATGCTAAGTTCACTTCATGGTTTAGGAAGGAATTATTTAAAGGCTTGGCGAGAACATTAGCATTCAAAATTGCATACTATCCACAGAAAAATGGGAAAACAAAGAGCAAAAATAGGATCCTTGAGGATACGTTGAGGATGTATGTGATGTGTTAGCCCAAAAGTGGGAGCATTACCTTCCATTTATGGAGTTTACAGACAAATGGATACAATGAATGCATAAATATGAGTCATTTGAGGCAGTGTATGGGAGGAGTTGCAATACTTCTATCATATAGAATGATCTAGTCAAAAAAGTGCATATTGGGTCAAATATGCTCAAGGAAATGAAGCAACAAATTCAGTTTATAAAGTAGAATCTGAGGGTGGCATAGGATAGACAAAGCATATATTCAGATCTAAAGGTGTTAGGTGTTTTTTATATTCTTCCCATGACTTTTCGCATGCACACAGGGTCTGGGGCAGCAACAACGACCCCTGTTCATTGCATCGATTACAACAGGGGAGTCACATGAGAGGTGAAATTCCCCCCTTGTTGGGGGGTTTAGAGGGGGGTGATAGCCCCTCTGTACAGGATCCAGAGCAGTGCCTAGGGAAGCTTTTTTCCTATATATATGCAGACCCAAGGATGGGGGGATCCAAAGATGCTAGGTAGACGTACCCATGGTTTTGGGCGTGATGGTATTTTTCCCATGGTATTTTTTAGATCCCGTCAATGGAACTACAATTATGTTCTAATCCAGGGTTAATAGATTGGGGTTTATGAATTCTTCAACATGTATATATTTTTATTATAACCTTGAAAGGAATATAATGAAAAATCAATTTGATAGTCCCATTTTTTATATCCAAAGAAAAATCTCTTTGTATATTTATTTTATCTTCTCGCCATTGTTTTAAGAATTCATTTGTAGGTAATTTATGTACAAGGTTAAAACATACATTTTGTATCACAGTTGTTTCCTATTCAAGGGGATGCCTTTATTGTTGATGGGTTTTGCTCGAGGCCGTGGTAGAACATGTTCAGTGGAAGATATGTGAGATCAATTGTTGCACTAAAAGAAGATGGTGAGAAGTGGAAAGATGGATATCGAGAAATCTAATGATCATATTTTTGAGTTGTGGAAGCTCAAGACAGAGGATTTTAAAGGGGATAAAGGTTAGTCGATCATGGTAGATCCGATTACTAAACCAATGAAAATTTTAGTAGAATATTGAGTGAAGTTGGATCGGAAGGAACAAAGGATAATATTCTTATATATCTTAAATCCAATATTGTTTAATGTGTCTAGGGAAGAAACGCCAAGGGATTTGTTGTTGAAGTTAGTTAATTTGTACTAATCTAAGTCTCTCATAAACAAATTATTCCTACAAAAAATGTTGTATAACCTGAGGATGAAGGATAGAGACTCAGTCACAGAACATCACAACACCTTTAATGTCGTGGTAAGCTAGCATTTATCTATTGATATAAAAATTTCAGATGAAGATAAGTGCATCAGTTTGTTGTGTTCTCTACTACATTCATGGAATAGTCGTGTTGTTGTTCTAGGTAGCAATATAGCTACCTTGAAGTTTTATAAAATAGTCTCATCCTTGTTGTCGGAGGAGATGAGACAAAAAAATATGGAGGGCAAAAATGGACATTCCTTGTCTATACAAGGATGGTTCCATAAAATAAACAAAAATGAGCCATCAAGTTGGAGATCTAAATATAGACACATGTCTAATTCTCTATGTAGGCATGTAAAGGTATATTGGAAATGTGGAAAGGAAGAAAACTATAAGAAGGAATATTTATATAAAGGTCCTATGAAAGGAAAGGGATCTGATGATGCTTCTTCTGTAGAGGAGAAACCCACCACAGATGAAGATGGAAATGTGTACTTGGATTCTTCTTCAAGTACACATGTAGATCATGAGGCATGGTTGATTGAATTTGGTGCATTATTTAACTTCACTCCCCATAGAGAGTGGTTCAGCGAGTATGAGAAATATGATGGTGGTGACGTCTTCTTAGGGGTTGATAGGAAGGCCAGAATCATTGGACACAGAAAATTCAAGTTGAAGTTGCAAGGTGGAAGGGTTCAAACACATCCTAGTGTTTTTCATATTCCTGTACTCGTGAGATATATGGTTTTTGTAAGCAAGACGCATTATGTAGCTTTAAAAATAGTTTTTTAGAAATATACTTACAAGATGGTTCGGGGATCATTGGTATTGATGTGGGGAGTTCACATTGGAACTCTGTATAAAAATTTCAGTAGAAACATAATTGACGGGTGCAATAGTTTTGTGGTTCATGAATGTGGGGAAAAAGCCCTAGTGGTCTCTCGAGAAAATGCCATGTTATGGAATCAAAGGTTTGGACATATTGGAGAGAAGGGCCTTTGAATACTACATGGTAATGGTAAGGTAGAATCTATGTCTAATTTCTCTCTGGATTTTGATTTACGGGAACATTGTGTGTATGGGAAGAATAATCCGGTGAGTTTTCCCTCTGCTTCTAAGAGGGCGACAGGGATATTAGAGCTTGTCCAAAGTGATGTATTTGGACCTCTGTCAATTTCATCACTGGGAAAGTATGTCTACTATGTCTCATTTATAGATGACTTATCAAGGAATATATGGATACATTTCCTCGGGAACAAATATGAAGTCTTTGATAGGTTTAAATAATTTAAGGCTTTGGTGGAAAATTAAATAGAGAAGAAGATCAAGGTGTTGAGGAGAGATAATGGTGGAGGGTTCTACAAGAAAGAATTTGAAGATCTACAAGAAGTGCAGTATAGCATGATGAAAGACTACTTCATAAACACCTTAGAAAAATGGAGTTGTAGAAAGAATGAATAGGAAGTTGATGGAAACAAGAAGAAACATGCTTAATGGCCCTAGGTTAGGATACGAATTGTGGGCAGTGATAATAGAGACTGCACGTTACCTAGTTAATAGATCACCTTCATCACCATTGGAGGATAATACTCAACATGACGTATGGACTAGTAATGAGCCCTTTATTTAACATTTGAGGGTATTTGGCTATGATGCATATGTACATGTTCCAAATCAGAAAATAACCAAGTTGGATAGTAAATCTGAAAGGCACTTCTTTATTGGGTATAAGGATGGTTTAAAGGGTTATACGATTTGGAACCTGGAAACATGGAGGTTTGTGTACAACCAGGATGTGGCATTTAGAGAGGTGAAAGTAGTTGTTAGACATGAATTCCAACAAGAGGAACATCAAAATATAGAGTTTGAGCTAAAGGAGGAAGAATCAAACTCTACAACACAACAATAATTAGAAGAGGAAGATTCCCATGTTTGAGAAGATCAGTTTGAGAGAGAAGGAAGCCAGAAATTTATAGTCTATCTACTTTATATTCAACATTTTCTCTATCTATTACAGATGATGATCCTAGAATTGTCAAGGAGGTAGTAGATTCAGATGATGGAAAACTTTGGAAGGAGGGCATGGTTGATGAAATGGCATCTTTGGACAAAAAGGAGGCTTGGGATCTGTGGTGGCTCAAAAACCCATTTGAGGTAACTAGGTGTTCAAGAAGAAGATTAAGGAAAAAGGAAAGATGGAGAAATACAAAGCTTGGTTGGTAGAAAAAGGTTATTCCCAGGTGTGAGGAAATGATTTTGGTGATATTTTTCTCCTATTGCCAAGTTAGCTTCCATTAGATTACTTTTATATATTGTTTTTGCTTTTGATTTTTAGGTAGAATAGATGGATTTGACGACAATATTTCTTCATGGGGATCTAGAAGAAGAGATATACATCAAGCAACATGAAGGCTTTGTTGTGAAGGGTAAGAAAGAATTGGTATGCAGGTTTCATGCCTCAAGGTTGGTCAAATTGTAGGACACTTAAACCTGGCGCATAGCCCAACTTTGACCAAAAATATGTCTGGCTCATTTTCCCTCACACGAGCTCAGATTGAAAAATATTTCACACTGTTGTGATGAGGACGGCAAGATCTACGCTTTGGTCTAGGTTTGGGCTTCTATAAGCCCTCTTTGTCCAACGTGTGTCCCTGGAGCCACCTAGATCAATCCTCCCCACTAAGGAGCTTTTGTTCCTCCAATGGCATGAAAAATATTATGCAACTTCTCTGTACCTTATCTGCATCCCAAGCACCCTGAAAAAGATCATGCTTCCATCTCCTTCTCCTTTGTTCTTCAGAGCCTTAAGCAATGAGCTCACACCTGCAATCTCTACAACCTATCGTACATTGTTTTTGAAAATTACATGCTTGAGTTTCATGACCAATTAATGACCCAAGCATCCTGTACTTTCCACGATTTTATAACACATACTCGGTGGTCAAGTTTACATCAAAATGGAGACAATACCCCAGCTACGTGAACAAGGTACATATCATTGTTTCTTCAACAAGTGATGGAAAACACGTCATCACTGCATCACATGATTTACAAAAATAAGGCCAAACACTATTGTTTCCTTGACAAGTGTTGGAAACACAACATCACTTTCATAGTTTATCATGCAACTCAAAACAAGACCAGACATTATTGTTTCTTAAGAAGTGATGGAAAACACATCATCACTTTTACATTTTAAAATGCAACAAATGATTACAAAATCACTACCATGACAATCTAACATATCTAGAAACCATTTTTCACTTATCCCTATGAATGGCTCATCCCCCTATGGTGGTTTTTCTTGTTGAACTATTGTTTCACCTCGTTCATGCACCGACACTTTGTCTTTAAGGTGCTGCTTTGCATGGAGCCTCCAACATGTGGCCCTTGGATGACCACCTCTCTTGCAATGATTGTAATACATTTTCTTCCTCCAGATCTGTTGAGCATGTTTCTTTACCTTTTATTGAGTTGGTCTTTCATGCCTCCTCATTTTGGGTGTTGTTATTCTTTTCCAACGCTTAGAAAATTTATGGTTATGTAATCCACAAAATGTATATGTTTTTCAATGCCATGTTTTATGTTCATCATTAACAACATGATTATAATTGAATTGAACATTTGAATGTCGAGAGTTGTTATACCTTTCCTTGTTGTCATTGGTGTAGGATTAGATTCAACAAACGGTGTAATTGTAATGGATAACGATATTTTTATGGTTAAGTAATAATTCGTTAAAGGTGCAGGATTGTTACGAGGTTTAATCATAACTTATATGAAGATTAAATCCATAACGGGTAAGGAAAACTATTAGACACATGTCTGGAGGGGTTAGTGGTGTATGTGCAGGGAACTGTTGGTTGGAAGGAGAGGGTTAGGTAGTTTTCAGAGGGGTGGAGTCTGGTATATGGTATTGAGAGGGGGGTTGCGAAAGAACGAGAGGGTCACACATAAGGTGCGGTCGGGATGAGTGAAACCACCTTTTCGAACCCCCCCGTCCATCGATAACATTACGAAGGGCGCAGAGGAACGAAAAGCATTGCGGACTATGGAATACCATCGTAAAGGACACACATATTAGATTGGGCCCGCCATTGATCCTCTAGATGACATAACATATTGTCATTTTTCACTTTTGTTTATAGGTGCAAAAAGTTAGGACAAATCTTATATCTCTTTAAAGCATTAATAATAAAGTTTTAATCTATTTCATGCTAATTTTGGAAAGAAAGGCCTATCCTTTAGAAACCAAGGGTACATTTAAATGTGTAGACACTTCTTATTTTCCTTTGGAGGAGAGATTTGTCCTAATCTAATTTCTAACCTTCAAACTTAAATTATTAATCCAGCTTAAACAATTGGATCAATAATTTCACCTATCTGCATAATTTTAACGAAGTTTAAACAATTTGGTTAAATTATTGTCTAGTCTAACAACAAAAATTGAAATGTGTTTGAGAATGATTATATTGTATGATTCAAACAAATATATATGATTATGGCATTTAAAACAAGATGCACACAATTCCTAACTTATTTTTCAAAACAAAACTATTTTTCTCCTAGTGGCATTTGAATTTGCATAACTTTCACTCTTTTTCTTTTCACGGGGTTCTTTTCATCTTTTTATTTTTTATTCTTTTATTCTATTTTTATCTTTACGTACACTCTTTTCATTTTTTATTTTTATTTTTATTTTTTTCTTTTCGGAAACATTTGCAACGTGTAATATTATTTACAATTTGATATATTGAAAGAAAATATTCAATCATCATTTCATCCTATCAATCATAGGACCCTAACACAATATTTAGTTATGGGCATCCACTATCACATCAAATCGAATTGTAGCATTAAGAAAATGATTATAGGAGGTCAAAAATCTTACTATGGGCTTAAAAAATATTGTAAGATGAGTGATCCTTGGGTTTGGAGTAAAAGAATTTCCCCTTCGAGGCTCTCGTCACCCCTATTATTTTATATGGATGTGAGTATGGGTTTGCACTATATCTAGAGAGTCATGGAGAAGTATTGAAATGATCCAAAAGCAATTCATAACCTACAACCTCAAGACTAAATGTACCACTATATACCCCTTAATTGAGGATAGCCTTTCCCGTATTGAATGCATGACTATTTTTAGGTATTTGATGTATTAGAAGAAGATGCAGAACATGGAAGCCAAGAGACTCCCAAAAATTTCTTATAACTCTAGTCAAAACCGCCTTTGACTCAATTGAGGGTGGCATAAGGATGCCAAGTCCTAGATCCATCATTGGGAGATAAAGGAGTAGATCATCTTGGGGAATAAGGATAATATTAAAAACATCATTACTTCCAAATTCAAGGATAATTTGTGGAGTGATAAGGAGTTAGGGGAGAAAAGAAAGTTAAGATACTATAAGGAGGTTATTGACCCCATAGTTGCTAACCATAATTACATTTCTATCTTAATGTGTGCTAAGAAGAGAATGAATATTTCAAGGATTAAAACTAATTTTCATGATTTTTGGAGTAAAATGAGACTTTGTTCTATTCCTAAGATACCTTGCCACGAGAGAATATGCCTTCTTTGCGAAAGTAAGAGAGTTGAGTATGAAAAATACTTTCTCTTGGATTGTACAACCCTTACTCACATCCACTCTCATTTGAAAATCATTTTCCCCATGACCAACCTCCTCAACTTGTTTAGTCAACAAAAAACGCTTATTTCCCTCACTTTCTATCACAAAAATACAGTTTTAAACAATCCCAATTAACTGCTTCTTTCTTAAGATCTGATAGACCATATAAGCCTTAGCGTACGTTAATCGTCATTGTCGTACAATACTTAGATCTAAATTAAGCATATTGTAATATAATTTAAAGTACCGTAATATAAAAATTTAACATAACAAGGTCACTTTTAATTACTCTATTGAGTTTATGTATTTCAAAATATACTTTCAATTAAATTTTAAGAATTTTGTTTTAAATAAAAAAAATAAAAAATATAAATTGATCTCTCATATAATAGACCATCAATAAACACAAGGTTATAGATTGTGTACCCATTTGGTGATAAACTTAGTGAGTATAAAATGTTATGAAATAAAATAAAATTAAAATATTTTGATTTTCAAATGAGTTTTGGTTTTTGGGAAAACGGTATTGATAAGCCGCGGTATTGGCCTATGGTAATGTAAGGAACTGGCCTATGGTAATGTAAGGAACGCTACTCACAATAAACACAATGTCATAGATTGTTCACATATTTGGTGAGGAACATAATGAGTATAAAAAAATTATGAAATAAAATTAAAATAAAATATTTTGATTTTGAAATGAGTTCTAAATTTTTTGGGAAATGGTATTGATAAGCCATGGTACTTGGTCATGGTATTGTAACAACCCTATTTACAAGTTAACAATATCAGTGATGAAATGGGGGTAATTGTTATACTCAAAATATTAAGTGTTAATGTGAAAAATTTTGTAAAATAAAATCAAAAGTAAAACATTTATAAAATATTTTGGTTTTCATTAAAGTTATTTTTTTTGGCATGGGGTATTGGTAAACATGGTATTGTTCATATATTGTAACAAATTGAAAATTATGACCACGCTTGGGGAATAGGATTCTTTTTAAATTTTTAACTTTTTAATATAAATTTTATATTTTAGAATTCAATTTAAAACAACATAAACACAAATCAATTTAAAACCACATAAAAATGGTTTTTATTTAGTTATTTCAAAATATTTTGTTTAATGTTTATTTTTTTCCAAAACATTAATAAACTTAATTTATTTAAAAATTGTAAAACCAAGAAAATGTGAAAACTTTTTGAAAAAAATAAAAAATAATATAATAATATACATTTAATAAATTTAGCACTTGATAAATTGAAATTTAAAAGATATATAGAGAGAGTTAAAGTAAAGCTTTAAATTATATGTGAAATAATTTATATGTGAAATAAAATTTTAGGCATTAATTTTAAACATGTAACCTCATTATGAAGATAGCTTTAAACCCATGTTTCACTTTAAGGCATCTCATAGGAAAATATGATAATGGAATGTATGAATAATATGATAATGGAATGTATGAATGTAGAGCACTAATATTATATATTTTGTTATTCTTTTAAAATAAAATTTATAATATTTTGAAAAACTATTACACGATGTTGATAGATGATTATAATATTGTAATTAAATTTTCATAATTAATTATTTAAAATAGTTGTTAGTTCTGTAATTGAGTTTATTTTATGATTTTTTTCTTAAAAAAATAAATTATATAATTTTAATTAAGAAATATTTATATTTTACTTTCTGATCTTTCCCTTCACACGCCAATGATTCAAACAATAAATATAAGAGGTATTTGTTTTTATATTTTTTAATTTGTTTTTATATTTGTTTTATCGTTAACTGGTCCATTTTTATTTTATTAATTAAAATAAATTTTTTTAATAGTTGACCGGGTCAATCTTTAGTTTGTATACTTAAAAATAATAATTATTTTTATTTAACAGAAATATAGAAAGTTTATATCAGTTTTTAAATATCTTTTTATTGTTAACGGTGTCAATCTTTATTTTATTAATTGAAATAAAATATATATGTATATCTTTTTTACGGTTGACAGGGTCAATCTTTAGATAAGAATAAAAAATATTTTAATCTTAATTTAAAATGGACGAATTGTTTTGCCTCAACACCTACTTTTCTGTTTACTATTTGCAATAAGTAGTTAAATATTCTCAATAAAAAGTTAGTCTTTTTTTACCCGAAAACAGATTGACTTTGTCCTTACAAAATTTTTCCTTCATTTGAAAGTGAGGCTTTGTTAGTGTTGACCCGCCAGTGCTATAAAAAGAGAACTAAGTTCTGTAAGAAGAGAACTATATCGGGGAGCTTCTGATTCTAGGGTAGCTTGTGATACAGAAGCTCTGTCAAAGAGAACTGTCTCGGGCTTTTGATTCTCGGGTAGCTTGTGATACAAAAGCTTTGTGGGAGAGAACTGTCTCAGGTAGCTGTATCACAAGTTTTGTAAGTCTCTCGGTAGCTGTATCACAAGCTTTGTAAGTCTCTCGGTAGCTTGTGATACAGAAGCTTTGTAAGAAGAGAACTGTCTCGGGTAGCTGTATCACAAGCTCTGTAAGTCTCTCGGGTAGTAGCTTGTTATTACAAAAGCTTAACGGAAATCATTTGCAAGACATGGGTAACGTTGACAGGTCAACTGGTGGAGAAGCTTTGAATGGTTCTCCAAGGATCCGTGTAAGGGCTGGTCAAGGTCAAGTTAAGGATCCTCAGAGTGTAGTTGAACGCTGAGAAAATATTCTGAAACTCTTTCTCTCTTTCAAATCTTTTAGTCTCCAGACGGTTTTGACATTTTTTTCTTCTAGTTATCTGGCAGCAACGGAGACATAATTAGACGAAACTTGAAAGCTTTGCAGGATCTTGTTCCAAATGCTAATAAGGTACAGTGAAGGAAACATTCCTAAACGACGTATTAATTTAGTGATTGTTATTTTTACGTATTCCTGTTTTATATGAGTAATAAAATAGCAAACCCGTGATGGTATGCTCTTACCATCAAGGATTTGCTGTTCTATTACTCATATAAAACAGGAATACTTAAAAAACAATCACTAAATTCCTCTTTCGGAATATTTAGTAATGCCTCTTTTGCTATACCACATTTAGGAATTCCTCTTTTACTTACGTTATTAGCATTTGGAACAAGCTCATGCAAAGCTTTCAAGTTTTGTGCAATTCTGTCTCTCGGTTCCTGCGAGATAATTAGCAAAAAAGGTCAAAACCTTATCGAGACTAAAAGATTTGAGAGGGAAAATAGAATATTTTAAAAATATTTTCTCACAGGTTCAGCTACACTGTGAGGATCATATTTGGACCTGGACCAGCCCTCCCACCTATCTTTGGAGTTCCATTAAAAGCTTTTCAACCAGTTGAGCTGTCAACATCACCTATGTCTTCACCCATGTCTTGCCAATGATTTCTGATATGTTGTTTCCAGTTATAGATTTACAGAGCTTCTGTATCACGAGTTACCCAAGGCAGTTCTCTTCTTACAGAGCTTGAGTATCACAAGCTACCCAAGACAGTTCTCTGCTAGATCACAAGCTACCCACTTGTGATATGTTGTTTCCACTTATAAACTTACAGAGCTTATGTATCACGAGCTACCCAAGACAGTTCTCTTCTTATGAAGCTTCAGTATCACAAGCTACCCAAGACAGTCTATTTGTAACACTAGCCGGTCACTATTTGTAACACTGGCCGATCACTATTTTTCTGTTGAAAGTATATGAGTAATAGAATAGCAAACCCTTGATGGTAATACCCTGCCATGATTGATCCATGGTCTCCAAATGTAATTCCTACCTTATTTGTGGATGAACACTGTGGCTTCTACTACTAGTCTCAACCACCTATGTTTTCACAAACAAAGAAAATAGTATATATAAATTAATAACGAAAAGAATGTATATATAAATTGAAAAGAGATAAAGAAAGAAAGAAAGTTCATAGCACTTGAAAGAAAATAATATATATAAATTGAAAGAGATAATGATTCGCCATAATGCTATGGGATCACATAGTCCTGTGGATCAAATGGCAACCCACTCATGGCCAGAGATGAAGACAGTCCATTAACTGCTCTAGATTTGTTAATATTTGTCCATTGTGTTAAATGAATTTTATAGTTCAGTTGGGCCTCTAACTCCGAATGTTTCAGCTGAGGTACAAGCCTCATTGTTGATTTTTACTTGTACTAGTAATATAAATTACTGGAACAGCCACGTGTGTTTTACTTTGTTGGCTGATGCTATCTTTTTTTGGTTTGAACCTGGTAGCTCGCTATCAAAGGGATCTGTTTGATTCCATTTGCACAGGTAACCACCAAATCTAATTAAGGTTCATCTCGGGTTTTAACCTTGGATTCTTATCAATCACCAACATTCCATGTATTGAATGACGGTAAATGCATGTATTTGTCTTCATCTCTGGCAATGAGTGAGTTGCCATTTGATCCCCAAAACTATGTGATCCCATAGCATTATGGGAATCAGACAAAGTATTATGAATTTTCTTTCTCAGCTGAAGAAATCAGGCTGGGAATAGTTTGCAGAAGTTTTGGTAGGAATTGCGCTAGAACCACGTTTGAATAAGTGCAGAACTTATCAACTCATAGAAGATAATTTGAGGATATTGGTGGACGCCATCATTTTTATTTGAAACTTTATTATACTGAGATTAAAAACTGAATAACTGAATACAATATAATATCGAGATTTTTTGTTAATCACCAAGCATTTCTAATCAAATTTGATTCGCAATTCATATAAGCTCGTTCACCATGGGCGTTTTCATGCCAAACATCCCGTCGAAGGTGAATTATGAAAAAGCTAAGAGCCTAGTAGCAAGAGTCACAGTGTTCATCCACAAATATATTTCGAGATCATCACGGTATTCTCTTACAATTACGGATAAATCAGGGTATGCTCTTACCATCACAGATTTGATATTCTATTATTCATATAAAAAGGAATACTAAAAAACAATCACTAACTAATTTCTCCTTTCGGAATATTTAGGAATTCCTCGTTTACTTACCTTATTAACATTTGGAACAGGAACAAGCTCATGCACAGCTTCCAAGTTGGTCCGATTCTGTTTTGGAACAAGCTCATGCACAGCTTCCAAGTTGGTCCGATTCTGTCTCTCCATTCCTATCTGCTAATTAGCAAAAAAGGTCAAAACGAGCTCACCCTTTCAACTACACTGTGAGGATCCATATCTTGACCTAGACCAGCACTCCCACCTAATCTTAGAGTTCCATTAAAAACTTTTCCATGAGTTGACTTGTCAACATCACCCATGTCTTGCAAATGATTTCTGATATGCTGTTTCCAATTATAGACTTACAAATCTTCTGTATCACAAGCTACCCAAGACAGTTCTCTGCTCCATCACAAACTACCCAAGACATCTCTATTTGTAGCACTAGCAGGTCACCATTAACACAATATAATTTTCAAGGAAAATGTTTGTTAAGACAGTCAATTTGTTTTTCTGTTAGACAATATTCAACTAATTATACTAAATAGTAAACAGAAAAGTAGGTTTTCAGCTTAACAATTCTTGTATTTCAAATTAAAATAAAAACTGTTAATATTCTTATCTATATAAAATAAAGATGGACCTAATCTTTAATTTTAAATAATAAAATAAAGATTAACCTTATTAACTAAAACATATATTTAAAAAATATATAATTAGTAAGTTTAGTTTCATTTATGGCTATAAAAGGGATATAATCAGTGTATTTAGTTTTATTTATTGCTATAATGAGTGGCGTGCACACTTGAAAGATTTGAAAGTAAAGTATTCATATATATATATATATATATATAATTTATTTTTTAATATTATTTTTAAGATAAACACTACATTGTTATGAGGTTTGTTTTTAATCAAATAAGTATACAATCTATAATTTTGTGTTTATTGTTTATCTGGTTTGTACAATATCATGGCAATTACCATAACTTATCAATACTATTTGCCCAAAAACCATAATTTATTTCAAAATCAAAATATTTATTTTTATTTTATTTCATAATATTTTTATACTTACCTAGTTCTTGACCAAATAGGTACACAATCTATAACTTTGTGTTTATTGTTATTGCAGTTTGTTACAATACGAGGCCATTACCATGATTTATCAATACCATTTCCCCAAAAACCATAACTCATTTCAAAATCAAAATATTTATTTTTATTTATTTCATAACATTTTTATAGTCGCTAATTTGTGAGGGAATCGGTACACACTCTATAACCTTGTATTTATTGTTAGTCTATTATATTAGAAATAATTTTCTTTTAATCTAAAATAAAATTCATAAACATAAATTGCGAGTAAAATTTTAAATATATAAATTCAATTGAATTCTAAATAAAATTTGTGATGTCCCAAAATATTATGAAAGATTTATTATGTGAATTTTTTATATTTTTCTTAATATACATTAAATATAAATTAATTAATATTTATATATTAATGGTATTAATCTAAACTATTAAATTTTTATTTTTTTTTGCATAAATACAAGTACTAAATAGAAACACAACATATTACACTTTATTTTATTATTTAATAAAATATTATATATTACTTTATTTACATACAAAACCATTAAGTATTATAGTCAAATAAATATGATGAGTTTAAATGGTTTATAAATTCAATTTCAAAATCGATATAGGTTAGTTTTTTTCTTAATTAGTATTTTTAGTCATGTAAATATGAAAAGCCCCACAAATAGAAGTAAAAAATGAAATCAAATTATTGTTGTTAGTATTTTTATTTTTATTTTTATTTTTTGTAATTATGAAAATAAATATAAAAAAGAACACTTACAACAGATAATAATGATTTTTTAGAGTCAAAATATAATGAACATTCTAGGATAATCTAAAAAAAGATTAGGAAAACAATTGAAGGCACTTATTATTCAGTTCCTTTCTTCTAAGTCTTCGGGAAAATTATTCAGTTCCTTTCTTCTAAGTCCTCGGGAAGAAAAAGGCTCATGAGGGACGAATTCAATGTTGGCTACCATAGGGAGGAATTACCTGAAAAAGAAGGATAAATGAAAATTAGGAGTATATCTAGAGTTGGTTTGGACAAGTTGAAATTTCTCAAGTGAGATTAATTTCTGAGAAGATCCAGACTGGACTCGGGTCGTGAGGTTTGGAAGCCTAACCTTGACAAATTATATATAGTTGTGCGAAATTTTTGCTGGGTAATGTGGATGTAATCGCGAGTTTCATTGGAAGGGCAGACTGGTCTCATTCTAGTTCCAAACTCTTAATCATTTAAGGAATTTCAGATAAGTACATTACTCATTGTTTTTTATGAAAGAATAAGTTCTTAATAATGTGTGACACTCTCAAATAATTTATGAATATAAAGAAATAAAGGTTTGGTTGTTTCTTTAAAAAAGATTTTTTGTAATTCTTTCTTATATAGAAGTTAGCTAGCATTAAAGGTTTAATGGTTGGTACAGACCTAACAATTTGTATTTGTGAGTATATCCATCCTTGTTAAGGGAAAACTATAAAGGGAAAACTATAGAGAATGTTTTTGATAATAAGATGTAAAATCTGTTACGATTGGTAAAAACATTGTTGAATTAAACAATGCGTTACTTTTGTTAAAGAATGGTTGAATTAAAAAGTGGGGGACTGTACCTAAGAATAGCGCGGTGAATGGATTCTTGTTACTGTTATGCATCCTGCAACTAATGCTCTTCAATTTACTACTAATACCCTCTAAATACACCCTGCGAGTAATGTTCTTCAATGCGCGGTGAATAGATTCTTGTTACTGTTATGCATCCTGCAACTAATTCTCTTCAATTTACTAGTAATACCCTCTAAATACACCCTACGAGTAATGTTCTTCAATTTACTAGTAACACTCCCTAAATACAGAGAACAGTCATGCATGGCACTCCAAAGAGTTAATGCTATCCTAATAATAATGAATATAAAACGTGTATATGCATATAAGAATAAGTGTGGCTAATTGTGTTGATTTAGAATAGTTAACAGTGAGAGATTTCTATTGCACCGTGAACCTAAACCAAACAATTTTGCATTCTGTATGGCGAACTTGAGTCACGTTTAGGCCATAGTAAGGAAAACACCGAACCTAGTCACCGAATTTACCTTTTGGCAACACCGAACCTAGTCACCGAATTTACCTTCTGGCCGGTACCATTAGGACAGCGAGGAGGTGGTTCTTGGTAGTTGAACGTGGAATCTAAGACTTCTACCTTAAAGAAAGGAAACCCTGTTATCAAGGTAGTTGCTAATTATAACCGAATTGATTCATAACACACAAAATGATAATAGCTTCAATCATATCAAATGAGTAGCAAACAGAAATAGTTTAACTGACTCGTTAACCTAGCTGATGGTGCAGCAACAGATCTACAATTGAAAAGAGCCAAATATGAAATATAGAGCAATGGCTCTCAAACGGAAAGGAGTATTAAATCATGCTTGATATACATATATTAAGTTTATTAACCAAACTTAAGTGTCACATTTAATCCGTAGGAGATAAACCTGAGGGCGAAACCTCCTGAAAACAAATATTAAACGTCGGCGAAATGCCAAAAGGAACCTGAATTAGTCCTAGGATCCATTAACAAGCTTGAAGTGCGAACACAAAACCTTTAAGGTTCTGTTCCGAAGAAACGCGTTAAGAGGCTATTCCTTTTTCCACATGACGGATAATTTTTCATGAGAGCCACAATGGAACATATGCGATTTCCAACTTGAAGGTGGAGAGTCGTTCCTTCCAAGCCATCCTCTGGGACACTGAACCTTACCCGCCTCTTCGAAAACCCGTTGGGTAACCTACAAATAGAAGGACACAGAAATTAAGCTAGATATTCGCCTCCAACACCACAAAAGACAAAAAGTTAATAAGTGAATGAGGATTACCAGATTTTGCTGCAAGTGTGGCGGCCGGACGCAGGTAGGCTAAGTGCTAAGCAGTGGCAATACCCTGTACTGACCATTGAGCAACAAGGAAAGCTCACCATGAACCTGAAATAGTAGTACCATACTCATTTTCCCAGTGGAGAATAACAGAACTAGGGAAGAGCCGAGCTCGTTTCTCCAAACACAAGGAATGAGAACAAGGATGGTCCATGATGAACCAGGTAGGCGAGTACCCTAACCCTCATGTCTTGCCTCTTAAGTGTCTAATGGGCTTCCTCCGGGAAACAATATGGAAAGGCTTCCAAGTGGAGGGTCGATCAAGATGCATGTGGAGGGAACCTAAAGGCTTTGAGAACCATCTGAGTTAAAGATGAGCGCATATAGGAATTACCATGATTAAATCTCATAACGATTGTAAGGCAATATATCATGAAATCCAAACTTTAATTTGTAATCTCTGCCAGGTTTATTCCAATTAAATGTTTGTACCATAATAATTAATCAAATGTTTATGGCATGATTGTATTGCTTGAGTTAATTATGCAATTATATTGAATAGAATTTTATGGTAATTTGAATGAGCTAGGGAGTTAAAAGGCAATATGAATGTAAATTTTCTTTCATTTCCTTATACTTAGGTCATGTAGATGTGACAAGTGGTATCAGAGTTTTAAGGTTGCTACACTGAGGCCTGAAAGAAAGATTATTGAATAACAAAAGTAATTATGATACATAGAGGAAAAGGGTTGATGCATTCTGAGACGAGGAGCAGGATATGCCCCATATAGAGGGACAGCTGGACATAACCCAAAGGTTTGGGTACAGTTGAGTGAGCCAAATCAAAACAAAAATGCTACACTACTTGAAACAATACTAGAAATAGTCCATGAGCTACTAGCAGAGATGTTGAATTATGAGCAGACAATGAAAGTTTACGATTGGAGTAAGAAAACATTATGATGAAAGTTTACTATTGGAGTAAGAAAACATTATGAAGAGTCTTTCGGACACGCAGAATCAAAGGAATCCTAATCACAGTCAAGATGAGGAAAATATTATACAATCTATAATTTTGTGTTTATTGTTTATTGGGTTTTTACAATATTATGGGCAACTACCATAATTCATCAATACCATTTGCCCAAAAACCATAATTCATTTCAAAATCAAAATATTTATTTTAATTTTATTTCATAATATTTTTATACTTACCTAGTTCTTGACCAAATAGGGACACAATCTATAACTTTGTGTTTATTGTTATCCCAGTTTGTTACAATACCATGGGCCATTACCATGACTTCTCAATAACATTTCCCCAAAAACCATAACTCATTTCAAAATCAAAATAATTTATTTTAATTTTAATTCATAACATTTTTATACGCGCTAATGTCTTGACCGAATAGGTACACACTCTATAACCTTGTATTTATTGTTAATCTATTATATTAGAAATATTTTTCTTTTAATTTAAAATAAAAATAAATTTTAAATACATAAATTCAACTGATTTCTAAATAAAATTTGTGATGTCCCAAAATATGATGAAAATTTTATTATGTTAAATTTTTAATATTACTTTAATATAAATCATATTAAACTATGTTCTCTCTCTCTCTCTCTCTATATATATGTATATATATATTTTAAAAATTATGAGTAAAAATATTGATATTATTCCAAATTATCAATTATTTTTTGCATAAGATGCAAGTAGTAAATAGAAACACAACATATTACACTTTATTTTATTATTTTATGAAATATTATATATTACTTTATTTACATAAGACCATTAAATATTGCCCCCAATCGAGGTGATGAAGTGGAATTTTACAGCCATTATGACTGACAGAAGGAGAGGATGGCCAGGACCGATGACCACTGCCCACATGCTTGTATGACAAGGCGTGGTGGCGTCCTGCATGACCGCTGGACAACCTAACGAGAGAAGTGGCGTAAGGCAAGTGATTAAGAGGAGAGAGGGTGGCGAGAATGGTGGCGGCAGAACGATGGGACGAAAGGTAGGTGTGAAGGGATATGTGAGGGTGGTAAGAGTAGGGAGAATGAATAGAACACAAAAAAAGGGAAGATGGGAGTAGGGCAGTGGAGACGTCTGAGAATTCTTTGGTTGAGCATACTAAATCCGAGTATGTTTTTTCTTGTTTCTTTCTTGTAATTCCCACTGAGAATTATAGTATGTCGAGTGAGGGTGGCGAGCTATGGTACTTTCGGAAGGGGCTGCAAAGGGTTAGGCCTGAGGACAGGGATGAGGGGCAGAGGGATAGCTTAGAATTGCTTCCTATTAGGACCCAGGGCATAGGCGCGACCAGGGAGTGCAAAATTCTGATAAATGGTTGGCCTTGGGAAACAAATGATGAGAATTATTGGGAGGAATGGAGGTTAGACTGCCTGGCCTCTTTCCTCAGACTATGGTGGGGGAGAGCCAAGAAATCCAAGAGCGATAGAGAGGGGATGAATTGGGTGGGAATTCTAGGAAAGAAATAGATGCTAAAGGAATGGACATGTGAAGATTTTCTAGATGTAATGTTTCATGTTGATAATTGTATACAGGGTTCTGATAATGACACGATGGCTTGCCTAGGTAGAGGCAGGGGCCTTGGGGGTCGAGGGTATTCGAGCTAGGTAGGAAAAGAACCTAACACCCCAAAGACTGCAGAGCTTAAAAAGGGTAGGAGACACATCCATGTGGCGGTCAATGAGGGGGCCAGATCCTTCAAAGCAGGAACAGATGTTGGCATCCGTAAGTTGATTCAGGAGATGGAAGGCAGCATAATGGAGGAAGACTTAGAACCATAAATGAAAGAATGGAGGGACCTCATCCCTGACCCAGGGAACACTAGGGGCAAGATGTCTCTATTTAAACAAACCTTGCAAGTGTACTGGGTCATGAAGCTACTGCTATCTAGAGCTTTGGAACAGGTGGCAAGGGAGATGGTAGAAATTACCCGAGGCATGCCCGACCTCAAAAAAGATCTGAAGAATATGAAAATCCTACTATTCATGCAGGACAACAACCTGGATAGGATCCAGCACAGAATTATGGAGCTGTCTCCAGTGCCAAGTGATTCTGCTATAACACCGGCCATCGTGGATTCCAAGCAGGATGATAACAAGGACTAGTATTTTATACTCCATGTTATGCTCGACTTTTTAGTGGATAGATTTTATTCTTGTCTTAGTATGTCTAGTAAGACCTTAAACTGTGTATCTAGTTGTGAAGTGTATCTAGCTTGGGTGGAAAGACTTGTTAAATTTTGCTACTGGATGGCTTACAACAGGTTTAGGTGGCCAACAGACTTGGTTTTCCATTTGGGGAAGTTGAGGCCACCCAAATTTTGTATATGGAACAACTTGCTATTATAAATAGAAAAGAGGATCCATTGTAGCTTACAAAAGAAAAGAACATTAAATATTATAGTCAAATAAATAAGATGAGTTTAAATGGTTTATAAATTCAACTTCAAAATTGATATAGGTTGGTTGTCTTTTACTTAATTAATATTTTTGGTCATGTAAATATGTAATGCCCCCACATGTGGAAGTAAAAAATGAAATCAAATTACTACTCTTAGTATTTTTATTTTATTTTTTTTAATTATGAAAATAATATAAAAATTAATAGTTACAACAGATAATAATGAATTTCTTTTCTAGAATTCTAGAAAATGGGTAAGAGTCAAAATATAATGAAGATTCGAGGATAATCTAAAGAAGGTTTGGGAAAACAGTTGAAGGGACTTATTATTCAGTTCCTTTCTTCTAAGTCTCGAGACAAAAAAAGGCTCATGAGGGATGAATTGGATGTTGGATACCATATCGGTGAATTGGATGTTGGCTACCATATCGATGAATTGGATGTTTCCTACCATAGGGAGGAATCACCTGAAGAAGAATGATACATGAAATGCAGGAGTATTTCTAGAGTTGTTTTGGACGAGTGGAAATTTCTCCAGTCAGATTGATTTTTGAGAAGCTCTAGACTTGACTTGGGTCATGAGGTTTGCAAGCCTAATTCTAGGGAGGAATGTAGACATAATTGCGAGTCCCATTGGAAGGGCGGACTAGTCTCATTCTGGTTCCAAACTCTTAATCATCTAAGGAATTTTAGATAAGTACATTACTCATTGTTTTTTATGATAGAATAAGTTCATAATAATGTGTGACACTCTCAAATAATTTATGAATAGAAAGAAATAAAGGTTTGATTGTTTCTTTCAAAAAATATTTCTTGTAGTTCTTTCTTATATGGAAGTTAGCTAGCAGTAAAGGTTTAATGGTTGGTACGGACCAGCAATTCGTATTTGCGAGTATGTCAATCCTTGTTAAGGGAGAACTATAGACAATGTTGCTAATAATAAGATGTAAAACCTGTTACTATTGGTAAAAGCATTTTTGAGTTAAATGGTGTATTACCCTTGTTAAAGAATTGTTGAATTCTAAGGCAGGGACTGTACCTAAGAATAGCGCGGTGAATGGATTCTTGTTATGGTTATGCACCCTACGAGTAATACTCTTCAATTTACTAGTAATACCCTCTAAATAAACACTATGAGAAATGTTCTTCAATTTGCTAATAATACCCTGTAAATACAGAGAACAATCATGCATGGCACCCCAAAGAGGTAACATTATCCTAATAATAATGAATATAAAACATGTATATGCATATAAGAATAATTGTGGCTAAGTGTGTTTATTTAGAATAGTTAACAGTGAGAGATGTTTTATTTCACCATGAACCTAAACCAAAAAACTCTACATTTTGAATAGCAAACTTTAGTCACGTTTAGACCATAGTAATGAAAACAACGAACCTACTCACCAAATTTACCTTCTAGCCGATCCCATCAAGACAACGAAGAGGCAATTCCTGGTGGTTGAAGGTGGAATATGAGACTTTTATCAGGGTAGCCATTAATTGTAATTGAATTAATTCATAATGCACAAAATCATAGTAGCTTCAATAATATCAAATGAGTGGCAAGCATAAATAGCCTACAACATTCATTCTAGCCATTACAAAGAGCAGAACAGATATAAGTTGTCGAGAAGAATTTCTTAACTAAATTGAACCCAACAAAGGTAGTTCGAATCTTATAGCCTGAGAGACTGAAACCCTTGACAACAAAGTTACATCAAGAAATCTTGACTAGTTAACCTAGCTGATGGTGTAGCAACAGGCCTACGATTGAAAAGAGCCAAATATGAAATACAGAGCAATGGCCCTCAAACAGAATGTAGTAATAAATCATGTTTGATATACATATATTAACCAAACTTAATTGAGTTTCAAACTGAAGCCACACGAGAAAAGCCCGAGGGTGAAAAAATCTTGAAAACAAATATTAAACCTCGACGAAATGCCAAAAGGAACTTGAATTAGTCCTTGGCTCCATTAATAAGCTTGAAATGCAAACCAAGAACCTCTAAGGTTCTGTTCCAAGGAAACATGTTAAGATCATATTCCTTTTTCCACATGACAGGGATAATTTTTCATAAAAGCTGCAAGGGAACATATGTGATTTCCAACTTGAAGGTGGAGAGTCATTCCTTCCAAGCCATCCTCTAGGACCCTAAACCTTACCCACCACTTCGAAAACTCATTGGGAAACCTACAAACAGAAGGAGATACAAATTAAACTGGATATTCACCTCCGACACCACAAAAAGACCAAAAATTAATAAGTGAATGAGGATTACCAGATTTTGCTACAATTGGGATGGCCCGACGGGGGTAGGCCGAGTGCTGAGAAGAAGCAATATCTTGTACTGACCATTGAGTGACAAGGAAATCTCAACATGAACCTGAAACAGTAGGACCATATCAATTTTCCCAGTGGAGAATAGTAGAATGAGGGAAGAGTCAAGCTCATTTCTCCAGATGCAAGGAATGTGAATGAAGATGGTCTATGATGAACCAAGTAGGTAGGTGCCCTAACCCTCATGTCTTCCCTCTCCAGTGCTTGATGAGCTACCTCGGGGAAACAATATGGAAGGGCTGCCAAGTGGAGGGTGGATCGACATGCACCTGGAGGGCACCTCAAGGGTTTGAGAACCATCCGAATTAAATATGAGCGCATATAGGAATTACCATAGTTAAATCTCATAACAATTGGTGGGAAATATATCATGAATTGCAAACTTATATTTGTAATCTCTGTTAGGTTTATTCCAATTAAATGTATGTAGAATAATCAGAATTATATATGTAATTAATCAAATGCTTATGGCATTATTGTATTGCTTGAGTTAATTCCAATTTATATTGAATAGATCTTTATGGTAATTTTGATGAGATGGGGAGCTAAAAGGTAGTATGAATGTAAATTTTCATTACCTTATGCTTAGGTCATGTAGGTGTGACAAGTGGTATCAGAGCCCTGAGGTTGCTACACTGAGGCCAGAAAGGAAGATTATTGAGTAACAAAAGTAATTATGATAAACAGAGGAAGAGGGTTGATGCGTTGTGAGATGAGGAGTAGGATATGCCCCCTCTAAAGGGACAACTTAACATAACCTAGAGGTTTGGGTATAGTTGAGTGAGCCAAATTAGAAAAAAAATGTTGCACTACCGGAAACAATACTAGAAACAGTTCAACAACTACTAGAAAAGATGTTGAACTTACGAGCAGACAATGAAAGGTTACGATTGGAGCAGGAAAATATTATGAAGAGTCTTTCAGACAAGCAGAATCAAAGGAATCCTAATCCCAGTCACGATGAGGAAAATAGAAAAGAGTCGCATAGATAGTAAGATGAGCATCCAAATTCTAAGGCAGGATGAACTTTCCATGAAGAAGAATCTTATAATTTTTCTGATGAAAAATGATTTAACAGACAAAAAACCAAACTTCAAGGGGAATTTGAAAAGATCAAGACACCAATATACAATGGAGAGGTTGAGGAAGAGATAGAGGCTTGGTTAATCAACATGAACAAATACCTTCCAATCTATGAATACGATGAAAATTTGAAGGTATGGTTAGAATATACTAGTTGTAGGGTAAGGCCACTGTGTGGTGGGAAGAAATTAAAATGGTCAGGGAAATTTTTGAGCAAAAAGTCACATGGGAACAATTCTACAAGCATTTTAAGGACAAATATCTAAATGAGAAGTTCTACGATGACAAGGCAAAAGCATTTCATGACCAGAAATTTGGAAAAAAAATGGATGACTTCATAGCTATGTTTACCTCCATGTTCGGATATTTTCCTTACACTCGGGAAGAGAAGGCTAAATTCCAGCACTTCATCAACAATTTACAGATTTATATGAAGGAAACGTTGGAATTTGACAATCCTAAGATGATGGATGAGGTTGTTCAAAAGGCTCGAATTTTCTATTAACAGATGAAGCAGAAGGGCGAGGTCACCAAAAATTGGACAAATAAGAAAGGGAAAAGAAATTTCTCAACCAGCAAGAGCTTGAAAAATATTAGTACCAGATATCTAGGTTAGAAAGTATCAAGTGGACCAGTAGGTAGGAATCAACAAAGATATATACCTTAAAGTGAAGTGAAACAGACCTAAGCATCTGGCAAGATGTAAACTAATCAGGTTCCTAAGCCTCCTTTGCAGTGTTGGGGTTGCGGGGAAGCCCATTACTAAGAAAAATGTCTGCATTGAGGGAGAACTGAACTAGTTGTAAATGTTCAAGAATCCTCTACCGATCATGATATTGCAAGGAAAATACCAAGGATTAACACAATGTGGGAGGATCAATGATCCGAATCGGATCCACAAAAGATTGTCAAGAACTGTGACTATATCGAGTTGCAAAAATCCTTGAAAATTCCAAAACAGCGATCAAAAAATTCCTTGAACCAGTGGCAATGGATGCCAACGTGGAACAATGAGGACCTCAGTCAAAGCGCGCTAACCAAGGCCCATGGAGATTGCGCAGGAGGTCAAAGCAACCCCTGGGAGCCCCGGATCAGGAAAAGGAGGCGATTTTGATAAGCAATTCTGTATCGCTGGGCAAACAAGGATAAAATGGAAAAGCCTTAAGCACTCGGTCATGTTGGGAGCCGGAGAACCGCAGGCGGAGAAACAAAAAAGTGCTAAAGGAAAATTGCGGGACCCACGCTCTTAAAAACCGGCAGTATCGATCGGGGTGCCCTTGAATGGTAAGAGGTTTTGGAGGAGAGCGGAGTGATCCCACTCACCGATCGATGCGTGGCAGCAGAGGTGAGAGAAAAACTGCCATGATCACACACCATTAGTCGAGCAATTCAACCGCGCTCGACGTGCGTATGGTGTTAGATCTAGAGGAGCCCAGATCAGACAACTGAGATTGCGCCCGATGGAGGAAGTGGAATCAATAGGGGATTAAGCCATGTCCTAAAGGGATTTGTAGTCCATTTTATCACAACGGTGGAGAAAGAACGTATCCACGACATAATAGAAGAAACGAACCAATGAAACATGCTGGCACCAGCTAGATGGATACATGTGGCCACTTCCCGAATGTTCATGCTGATGTTGAACAGGGAACTCCAAGCGCAGCTGCAGAAGAAGAATCGACGTAGGCAGAAGAGGAACCGAACAGGCATAGGGATCAAATGGTTAAAGCCATGAATAGAGACAGTCAAAAGAAACGGAAAGGATTGGAGAGGAGTCTAAGCGACCAAGAGAGACAGTGAACAGTGAACCCTGAGAGGAGGATTGAATACAATGAACAGTAAAGCCAAGCAGAGGAGACAGAGGGTCGAGCTAACCACAGGCAGCATTGAGCACCAGAGAGCTTGAAGATTCAAGCCTTCCCATAGAGGAATCTGTCCGGACTGAGCATCACATTTGGCTCTTTCCACTGTAGACCAAAGGTCACAGAGTTGGTAGGAAGGGAAGAAGAGTCTGTGCACTCTAGTGGCTTGGGAAATCTAAGAACCACCCTGCCAAGCAAACCTGCTTCAGGAGAACTCACATTGAGTCCCTGCATTGTAATTCTCTACTATAGGCACAATAAAACAAGACCACCATTGAAAGCTGGACCGGAGACGTAGCCCTAGGAAAATAGGGTGAACTCCTTATTAAAATTCTTGTGTCCTTGTGTTTGCTTACTGTATTTCTCTACTATTTTTCCATTTAAATATCTGTGTATTGGTAATCTGATCGATTCGTTGCTAAAATAACACAAAACACACACCAACACATGAGTCTGTAATACCTTTTGTTTAAGAATTCTTCAACTGAGGTCACTCATAGGGTGATTTTCAGATCAAGTGGTATCAAAGCTCTAGACTGCAAGGTTAGACAAACTTGTGTTGGTTTAGCTGTGAATGCTCACTAGATCAAAGCTCAAATTAGGAGAAGGAGAGTTGGTGGAAACTAATCCTGAAATTGGGAGAATCTATTCTCAAAAGACAATGTCAGAAGAAGGTTCTATAGGGCAAGACCCTCAATTCATAGAAAATTTCCTAGCTATAAATTCTATGGTAGAATAAATGTATAGGGACTTTAGAAAGCATAAGGATGAAGATTCATCAGGCTCTAAACAAGATAAAGAAGAAGATGAATCTCATTCCCATGACCGCTCAAAAGGAAAGGGAAAAGAAGAAAGCTTCCCTACACCTCCTAATAGCCCTGTGCATAATAAGAAAGCATCTTTGATTAAGCTAGATGTAAAATTTGATTTGCCTATATATGATGGAGAGCTAAATGCTAAAAAGTTGGAAAATTGGATTAGACAAATTGATGTGTATTGCAGAGTACAAAACATAGACTCAGACAAGAGTAAGTTTCATCTGGCAAGCCTACGCCTAGGAGGCACTGCCTTGGTTTGGTGGGAAGGCAAAACCCAAGCTGATGTGAAGAAGCATGGTAAGATCATCTCTGTCTGGAGTGAATTTATTGCTGCCATCAAAAAGCAGTTCTATCGATTGGACTACATGAAACAAGCCATGATGAGTTGGCAAACTCTTCAGCAGTTGAAAGGGAAAAGTGTGCAAGGGTATACTCAAGAATTTAGAAAGAGTGCATTGATGTTGGGCATCTCGTTAGACTCACCAGAAACTATTTTGAAGTAAATTAGTGGTCTACACAACTACATGAGGCATACCATCCTCATGTTTAATCCCACTAGTATAGATGAGGTATCTGTACAAGCTACTCATCTAGAAG
>APFE030726961.1:104355-120715 GCA_000404065.3 Pinus taeda | reverse complement strand
TAACTGTTTCAAACCTACTTTAGGCTTAGGCTTAGCCTCCTCAACCTGAGAGGGCTCTCTCTAGATGGGTTAATGATTTTGATTAAAGATAAGATGGCTAACTCTAATAGAACAACTCTAAGAAATATAAATGGTGGAAACAAATTTAACAACTATCCATTGGGCTTATGGAGTCAATACACCTCAATATCACAATGAGCTCAACCTTACATGGAAGTCAGGGCATTCAACATTCAAACATTCAGAATACAAACTCATATAGAACCACACAGTCAGTTTATAAATGTATACAGGAAGTCAGAGCACATTCAGTGAATTCTGAGTGATTATACATCCATAACACTGCAAGAATTAGGGAAAGGAAAACATCACATATTCTGAACATAAGCAATCCCTCATGAATCCTGAGAAGTAAAGCCAAACATGTATTACTGAAACTGAGTCTTACATAAGCCAAATACAAGCTTTTTCATAAAATTTCCAACCCTTTGTACATTGATGCTTCAGATATATATAGATCTCTTTACATAAATTGGATTCCTCCTCAAGCGTGAGGGAAATTCGAATTCATCCTACTATGACACCTAATGATACTTAAAACTAACTATTAAATGTAAATGACACCTAACTAGGAGTCCTAGAGACCTAATACAACTAGGAGTGTAACTCCTTATTATGATTACAACAACCATATCTAAACATTTAAAGCATTATTTGACACCTAACACTCCATGAAGTTGAATTTGATTAAGCCTCCCACGTGGTCATCTGACTTCTGAAGGCAAACCCTAGAAATTAGGGAACATGTTTCCCTGTTTTTAGGGTTTAGGATCCCTGAAAATAGCACGTGGGACAAAGCCTTTATCTCTTCATCCATGACACATTTTACGAAACTAAAGGAGGTTTTTGTAGCCCATGTTGTCCAAAACCAAAACCTCTCCTATTTTTTAAAAAAAATTCTCCAGCTGTCCAGAAACGGTCCTTGAAAAACACGTGGCAAACAGGAAAAATCCGTTTTCTGAAAGACTGCTCCTACAGCAGATTTGTAGCGCAAGTTAAACCATAAATTCCTCCCACCTCAGAATGAATTTGAAGAAACTGAAAGAGGTTTTTGTAGTGTAGCGTGTTAGGAAGAAAAACCTCTTTCAGTTTGCAAAATGGAGTTCTCCTCTGCTCAGGAAAGCTTCTGTAAGTTGACTAGTAAAGACAGTTTTTCTCTGATAAAACAGGCTGCTACAGGGGTTTCGTAGCGCGCTGCGAAAACACCTAGTTCAGTGATTTCATAGCTACTTTCAAAATTTCTCCAACATGATGTGAGATATGACTTATAAACACCTGGTAAGACTTATAAAACATGGAATGAGGCTGTCAAACCTTTTTTGGAAAAGAGATATGATCTTAAAAGACTTCTAACCTTATGACCTAACCCTTAAAGCATGAAATGACCTAGAGACCCTTTAACACCATGACTAGAAGGAGGGTTTGTAAATGAGAATGACACTAATTGTGATGAGCTTACTCAAAACTTATAAGATTATGATTAGAAACAAGGCAACTTACCAAAGCTTAGGGACAAAGATTTTAGGGTGATAACACCTGGATTGGTCTTCACTAGGTCTTTGTAGTGACATAAATATTAGAAGCCTAAGAAACCTTAGATCACCCTGGTATCTTTTGTCTTCTTGATGAGTCTGGCTAGTTTGTGAAATCTTCCTTTGGTGAGAAATAGATTTCATTTCTCTTTGCAAATCTTTGAACGAACTTAGTCATAAGTTGTGAATTTCATTTTTATAAAGAAAACATAGCTGGGCGTTTTTTTTTATTGATTTGTTATTCTGAATGAATTAATCCTTAGTTTACTGGATAACTAAGTAAAAAATCCTCAAAAACATTTGATGCTTTTATTTCAATTAGTTTTTAGAAGTTAGATCTCAAGATTAGATTTTTCATAGTTTTGAGTGTGTTTTCTAGAAATTTTAGTTTCTCTTTTGAAAAAATTGTTTTCTGTAGTTTTGAGTGTTGAAAAGAAAAGGGATTTATTTTGTGAGAATAATTAGTGGCTTCATTTTGAGTTTGTGGAAAAGGACAAAAAGTTTTTCTTTTCAGTTATATGTTGAAGGAAAGATTTGTTTTTTAAGGAATTGCATTCTCAACTCTTCCTTTAGCTAGAGATTCATTGAAAGGAGAAAGAATTGTTTATCATCCTAGGTGCAATTTTTTTTAGTGTTTTTTGGATTCGAGTCTTCACACCACAAAGTTTCATCTCCATAACTTTTGACTTAAGAAACAACTAATAAAAATAAAGTTTAATTAAAATTCATCTAGAAATATTTTTATTTCTAGGGCTCTTATCACCAACATATCTTAGGCTAGTATCTTGGAGTAGGGAGTAATTAACTCTCCAAGATAGTTAAAACAAACAAGTAGTTGTATCTTGTGGTAGGAAATAAATTCAATTGTAATTGATATAATCTGGGAAGCCCCTCTTAAAGGAGTCAATTATGAGATCATGTCCGCACCTTTGAGACAATCAAGTCTATCTCATTGGGAAAGATAGAAGATTTGCGTGTATTAAAAACGGTAAACCTCGGATTAACCATTGTCGAGGAGCCTCGGGTCACTTGTTGGTAAATCTCGGATTATTCATGTCAAGAAGCCTTCAAAGGGATTGAGCTTTGCTACTCTGCCCTTGCACGTAGATCGGATCGTAGACTGTTTCCCCAGTTGTATTTGTTATTGTTGGTAACCATAGTGACCATAATCTTAAGATTCTTTCCTAAGGTGATGGTGAAAGACGGGTCCCACTGTACCTAGAGCAGACGTCGACTAGACTCACTTGGACTCTCTGGGGGGTTATCTTCACTCGAGACGGTTTTGTGAAGAAACTTGTGCCAGTCTGTTTCATTAAGCAGGTTGTCGGGGTAACTGTTCCAACCGCCATTTCTGTATTGAATTCTGCAACGTTGGATTTCATCACCAACTAGTGTTTTCAGTACAAAAAGTTACTGTTTGTGTGTGGTTTGAACTCTTAGATTGTTAAGTGTGTGATTCAATTGTTTGGTTCTTTAGAGACTTTAGGTGGTTTTATTGAGATTTTCTTTGTATGCGTGTGAAGTGATTAAATATTTAATCGTGGCTGAATAATCGAGACAATCCCATAGACTTCGGCGGCAGCATCCCGAATATACACCAAGTCAGCTTGAAGGGCTAAGAGCTCTTGTCACACCTATTGAAAGTAGAGTTGGGTCTCCAAAGGCTGGAGAATCATCTTTAATTATTCACCCTGATTACCAAGTTCCAGTAACAGAGCATATTTCTAAACCAATTTCATTTTTTGAAGTTACTGGTAGCATTTCATCTACTAGTGAATTAGTTGAGGAACTTGAAATTTCGGAACCTGAAACTAAACCTGCTGCTACTCCATCCTTAGGATTTGCTTCTCCAGTTTCTAGTGGTCTTGGTTCACCCAGGGTACGAAGTGTCATTACCCAAAATCTTCCTTTTGGACCTATTTCTATTGAAGAACTTCTTAGTCCGGATGAAGATATATCTCTCCCCGAAAATCAAACAACTTTAGAACTTAGGAAGCGTGAATCAATCTTCTACAGTCCTTTTAGAAGTGACGCTTGGTATGTATCATTGACGAACTTTTTAGAAAATCTGGGTCTTGCTTCTTCACCACCTCGTATTCCTTTTCATCCTACGGCCAGAGGTTATTATCCTCCTTTGAACATGTCAAAACGGTCATCCATGTTTTCCCAAACTCCGGAAACATTTTTATATGGCGGTCCTTCTGTTCCTTTTGGGTATTAGTCACTTTCTGGTACTTTTTCAAGAGCGTCTCCTCAACCCATCAAACATGGGGTATTGACTGGTAATAATGGAACTCCACCATTAAGTGTGGAAGAAATTCTTATGATGTTTGGTGCTATTCCAAATCCGCAACCTCAAGGTAGTGAATTACTGCCTGGAGGGAAACCTCAAGGTAGTTAGTTACCACCTGGAGGGCAACCTCAAGGTACTCAGTTACCGCCTAGGGGGCAACCCCAAGGTGCTTAATTACCGCCTGGGGGGCAACCTCAAGGTAGCCAAATACCACTTGGGGGGAAACCTCAAGGACAGTACATACCTTCGGGACAGTACATACCTCAAGGTCAACACCAGACTCAGTATGTACCTCAAGGTCAGCCCCAATATCAGTATATACCTCAAGGTCAACCCCATTTTCAATACGTGCCTCAAGGTTATCAACCTCAAGGTCAGTACCCATCTTAAGGTTTTCAACCGCCTTCTGGTCAACCATCTGTTTAAGGAGCTGGAAATGTACCTTTCGATTATCATTCCTACACTCAACCTCGTTATGGTCCTCGATATGCTCAACCTGTTATGGGTCCTTACCCCAGAATGAATATGGTGTGGGATCCATCTCAAACTCAACAAATTTTGCAACCCAATGTGTAGTTTTCATCTCAACCTAAACAACCTTTGGTTTCTGGTCCAACCCAACAACCTGTCCAGCCTACCATTAAAACTTATGTACCTAGTGTAGTTCATCAGTCTAGGCCTAGTTCGCCTCGAACTCCACCTCAAACGACTACTGTAACTATTGCAACTTTTGTTCAATCTACCCCACCTACTTCTGGAGTATCGACAGCTTTGGTTTCTATTATTCCTATATCAACTCCTCAGACTTCTTTACCCGAGTCCGAACCTACAATTCAGACTTCAGTTCAGATGCATGTAGGACAACCTGGTCCAAGTACGGTTGTCACAAGTCAACCACAATTCACTTATCAACTGTACTAGGGATAGTATCAATACGGTCCTACTATGCAAAACCCAGTTTATCAGTATCAACCATACCTTGGGTATACATATCAACAACCTCAACCTCAACAACCCCAGTTTGGTCTGGTTAGTCCTGGTTTTCCGGGAGGATATAATATTCCTAATGCAAATCCAACTCTAGGTTATTCTAGATATCCTCCTCCTGGAGATGGTCTTGTGACCCAAGATTTTCGAGACCCTAACTGTCAGTTGCCATTTATCGCAACTTTGGATTTCCCTTACTTGTCGCGCCTTACGAACGATCCAATTTATTATCTTCCTTACTGGTCGCCAATGCCTAATAAGTTTCCCAATGATATCCTAATGTTTGAGGGTAAGCCAGGAGAGGATCCGTCGAATCATGTGATGACTTATCACCTCTGGTGTGCATAAAATTCGATTATAGATGATTCAATTTGCTTACAGCTTTTTCAATGCACTCTAATTGGTCTCACGGCCAAGTGGTACATTGAGTTACCACGAAGCTCTTTTTATAATTTTAGTCAGTTAGTTACTTCATTCATAACTCATTTTTAGTTGCCTGTCAGATACGACAATGGCACAAAATTATTAACTTCATTAAAATAGTCAACGTCTACATATATTTCAGACCATATTCATGAATGGCGACATCGACGACGTTTAGTGAAATTTTTTATCTTGGATCAAATTTTGGTAGAATGGTTTGCTAAATCGTTATTACGTAAAATCACTGAGGATGTAGCCAAGGCAGGAGTAGTTACTGAGGAGCAAGTAATTGCTCAGGCTCAGTACCTTGACCTCGTTTATACGCAGTCGGGTACTTTACACGAAAAATCCCCGATCTTCCCAAACAAAATCAAATAATTGTAGCTCCTTCAGGGTCTCATGCCGCTGATGGTATGATCGGTTTAGTTAGTACCAAGAGTAAGAAGAAATCTTCAAAGAATTCTTCTCCTATTATAACTTTACCAGATTCCCCGACAGGAGAAGCTTCCGCTGAAGTTCCTGCCGATGTTCATGTCGTAGACTCTTCTATGGCCAAATCAAAATCTGACGGTAAAAAGAAAGGGAAGAAGAAAAATAAACAAAACACATAAGAGAAACTAGATAAAACTGAATCTACTGACGAGAAATGTAAACCTCGCTATCCTTGTCTCATCTGTGATGAGGAGTACTTTACAAGAGATTGTCCACATTGACCTGAGGTTTCGAAAATCGTCGAAGGTTCTCAAACGCCTGCTATCTTGCAGGATCCTTTTCCTAGTCAAGATAGTAGGATGATGGGTTCTTCCTCGAATCCCTCAGAAGAACCAATTATGATGATGTCCCATGTTAAGATACAATGTGATCTCAAGATTATGGTAGTAAGAATCCTGTTGGTGGTAAGGAACCAGAATCTTCTAGTTCAAACCCATCAACTTCAACTCTGTCTGGTTCTGATTCGCTACAGATTGAGAAACCTAACCTAGACTTAGTAATCAAACCACCTGCTAAAGGTATACTTCAGAAGTCAGCTTTCAATCCACATGTTATAGCTACTCAGAACTATAACATTGTTGAAGATTTAGCTATATCCCTTCAGTAATGTCGGCTTTGGAGGTGCTGCAATCATGTCCAGCACAGTGTAAATTGCTATTGTCTGCTATAGGAGATGTCGATATTCACGATTCCAATCTTATAATCTTCGATTTAGAAAATAATACACCTCGTCTACCTCATCAAATGGCTTTCCATATCCCACTGTTAGTCAAAAACATACCTAGCTTTTAGACTATGATTGATGAGGGAGCTTCTATGTGTATTATGTCGATTCAGTGCTGGAGATCGCTTGGTTCTCCTACACTCAATCAATCCCCGAAAATTTTAAAGGCTTTTGATGGCCGAGGGTTTCATCCTTTTGGCATTTTGCAGGATTTACCTATAGGGGTAGAACGCAAAACTGTAAATCTAGATGTGGAAGTGGTTGATTCCCCTCTAGATTACAACCTTCTTTTGGGTTGCAGTTGGTCTTACGCTATGACTGTTGTTGTTTCATCGGTCTTTCGGCTTATTAAATTTCCTCATAATGGAAAGATCATTACAATAAACCAATTAAATTATTTTTCATCCAACCCAGCCTCTTCTGATAGTATTCAACATGTCGAGAAAATAGCTATCCCTTATAAAGATGTTGGAGTGGGGTTGATTAAAGATTCTGGTTTACTAGGAAATTTTTCATTTCCTCCTCCTAACATATCACCTTCTTTTGCAACCATTCATATGATTTCATCGAACACTATTGCTTTTGCTGATCCTTGGATCGTACCTTCTGATTCTGAGGTGGACTCATTTGGTGATGCAATGCCCTTGAGTCCCTTTGAAGTTGCATATCAGGCGGTATAGTCATTTTCTGACTCTAGTTCAACCGAAATTGATCCAATGAATGTGGTCCATGGGGAGTCACTTTCAATCTCAACCTTAGATTCAACAACTCTTTCTGATCCTGTTCATACTGATGAGCAGATTCGTGAACTTTTGTCTGTTGATGATTTAGCATGGGAGGATCTTCATCATCGATCTTCATTTTTACCTGAGCTTGATCATTTTGAAAATGATTTCTCATCTATTTTTACCACTGATTATGTCAAGGAACCATAGAATCCATTGCAACATCCTGATTCTTAGTTAAATTTGGGAAATATTTCTTGAACGATTCCTATTGACATTTCAGTGAAACCTGGAATTACTGGAAACATTCATATAGGTGCTTCTTGTACGGACGACGAAATCCAAACTTATAAAGCCCTATTTCAAGAATTCTGCGACGTGTTTGCCTAGTCATATGAAGAAATGCCAGGAATCGATCCATCAATTATTGTCCATGAAATAAAAACTTAACCGGATGCTAAACTTGTCTGGCAACGTTTTCATCAGATACATCCAAGAAAAGTTGCTGCTACTAAAGCTGAAGTTGAGAAATTACTTCGAACAGGTTTCATTTATCCAATTCGTTTAACAGATTAGGTATATAATATTGTTCTTGTTAACAAAAAGCAAGGAATGATAAGAATATGTATTGATTATAGGGATATGAATCGATCTTGTCCTAAAGACAATTATCCAACCCCCTATATCGATCAAATTATTGATGATTGTGCTGGCAGTGAAATGTTCTCCTTTATGGATGGTTTTTTCGGTTACAATCAAATTAACATACTCCCTGCTGACCAACCGAAAACGGCTTTCATTTGTCCATGGGGGACATTTTCTTATTGCAAGTTACCTTTTGGATTGAAGAACGCTGGAACAACTTTTCAAAGGGCTATGTCTTACACATTTCATGACATCAAGCACATTGTGCAGCCTTATCGCGATGATGTACCTACTCATTCATTACGTAGAGCTGATCATCTCACTCATTTACGAGCTATGTTTATGAGATGTAGGCATTATCGAATAGGATGAATCCACACAAATGTGTTTACTATATAGAAACGGGTCGTTTACTGGAATTTGTTGTCTCAAAAGCCGGCATTCGTGTTGATCCCTCGAAGGTTGAAGCTATTGTCAAATTACCTCCGCCTTCGACTCTTCGCCAGCTCCAAAGTTTTCAAGGGAAAGAAAACTTTTTACGTCGATTCATTCCTAACTACGCCAAGATAACGAAAGGTTTTACCAAGTTGTTGAAACAGAACACTCTGTTCTTTTGGGATGAGATAGCTAACAAATATTTTGATGCACTTAAACACACGTTGACCCATGCACCATTATTGCATCCTCCCAACTACAACCAGGACTACTTTTTGTATCTTGCCGCTTCTCATTCCACCATTGGAATGGTTTTAGTTCAGGAAGATAAATTCAACAATGAACATGTGATTTACTATCTTAGTCAAACTCTGAATCCAACTGAGATTAAATATTCGCATGTGGAGAAATTGGCCTTGGCAGCTGTTCAAGTTGTCCAAATATTTCGTCACTGCATCTTATTACGCAAAACCATAGTAATTTCTGACTGTAACCCTATGACGTATATTTTGACTAAACAATTGCCAATGGGCAAGTATTTCAAATTGATAGTTATCCTACAGGAATTTGACTTGGAATTTGAGAAATCCAAGGCAAAGAAATCTTTGGTTTTCATGGAACCGATGTGTGACTTCCTGCGTACTGATACCGAAACTGTGGCGGAAGAATGCATTACGGATGAATCATTGTTTCTTATCAGTACTCTTGATCCATGGTATGGAGATATCATTGTCTATCTCCAAACCCAATCTTTTCGGCCTGAATTCTCATGATCCCAGTGAAGGAAAATACATTTCCAATCCCAATGGTACAATATTATTGGAGATACACTCTATCGTTGTGGAGTGGATTCTGTTTTCCGCCATTGTCTAACTCATGAAGAAGCTAAAAAGGTTCTGAATGACTGTCACTCTAGAATGTGTGGCGGTCATATGTTTGGGTACGCCATAGCCCAAAAGATATTGTGCACTGGTTATTTCTGGCCATCCTTATTTAAGTATTATATCAATGCAATCCGGAAATGCCACAATTGCCAAATTTTTGTTCGAAAGATGCGTGCTCCACCTGCTCCTCTCCACCCTATAATTGTCGTCGGTCCTTTCACAAAGTGGGGTATCGACTTTATTACATGTAAGCCTCACTCGGCTGAGGGGCATGTGTATATCATCCTTGCGGTAGATTATTTTACCAAGTGGGCCGAGGCGATGCCTACATTTTCGACAGATGGCAAAACTGCTGCAATTTTCATTTTAAATCATATAATTGCTAGATTCAGTGTTCCTCAAGCGATTATTACTGATCATGAGATTCATTTTTGAAACATCACGATGACTGAACTAACAAATCAACTTTGCCTGCGTCACGATAGCTCTACTCCATATTACCCACAAGCCAATGGTCTAGTTGAAGCAATCAATAAAGTTATAGTCACCATGATCCAACGAATCATTGGTATTCATCAGTCAAATTGGCATAACATGTTATTTTTAGTGCTTTGGGCGTACCGTACCTCAGTCAAAACATCAACTAGTTTCACTCCTTTTCATCTTGTTTATGGGTTGGAAGCAATGTTACCCATTGAATGCGAAAGTCCGTCATTGAAAATAGCCATAGAATTACTCCCAGCCACTTCTGAAGAGGAAAAACATTTTTTGTTCTTAGCTCAATTAGATGAGAATCGATGTGATGCTGCATTAGCAATCGAGACTCATGCAAAACAGATAAAAGCTCAGTACGATCGTAATGTTACACCTCAGAATTTTTTGGAAGGAGACCTAGTTTTATTATACGATCAAGCAAACAATAAGCTAGGGGCTGGAAAACTCGTACCCATGTGGCATGATCCTTTTGTTGTTAAGCGTAAGCTGGAAAAATGGCCCTATGAATTAGTAGATTTTGACAGTGTCTCTTTAGGTAGACCCAGAAATGGGCTTTATCTGAAAGGATATTATGCTTAACGTTTGGTGTGGAGATTCTTGTTAGAATAGTTTCTTTCTAGTTGGTTTGCTTTAGATTAGAAAGTGTGCCTAGTTTAGAGAGTGTTTTATCATTATTCCTTCTTATCTTGATTTTACTCTTGATATTGCAAATGTCAACGTCTTCTCAAACATACATTGGTTTTGTTAATGGTGCTTGTCGTAGTACACGAAACATTTCTTTTGCAGCTTGGGTTATCTATTCACCCTCTGACAAGTTAGTATCTATGCATGGGGTAAGCCTCGGTCAAACAACAAATAACATTGAAGAGTATAGTGCAGTGATTGAGTTATTATCTGAATCCATCTCATTTGGGATTCAGAGTTTGATTGTAAGGTTAGATTCTGAACTTGTTGTATTACAACTTAATAAGGTTTAGGCCATTAGAAATCCAGTGTTATTAAGATTATTTTTGAGAGTTCGTCTCTTGGAACGTTAATTTGACTACATTGAATATCAATATATTCCAAGATATTTAAATACATTAGCAGAGGCAGTTGCTTCTCGAATGTTAAATAGACATTTGCAATAATCAAGACAGTAAATTTAAGAACATTCCATAAACATGTTATACAAGATAACCAGTAATAGTGATATATCATAGCATAGAAGTGTGTCAAATATACATCGTCTTCGATCATAGGTTGAAAAACACCTTATGATCGGCAAAAATGATAGCACAAAAAGAGATAACATGTCATATGAAGTCTACAAAGGAGATCATCCTATCCCTGATGATGACCATAATAAGAAGCCACTGCTTGGACCACCCTACAAAGGAACCTCCTGAAAGGTCCTGGGACCCCAATCACATAGCATTGTAGCCTAAGAGGAATATCATTTATACTAGTCTCTGGGATATCTACTGTCAAACACTCTAGATGATGCTCCAATTCGGTCAAGGTCTCTAGTGATTGGTCCTGTGGGGCTGGTGCCACGGCAGCAAGGTGTATTCGCTCATAGGGCTGGAGAGTAGTCGGCTGCTGTGGACCCACATCTGCATTTAGAACTTTTTACTATCAGTTTTGGACAATTTAAAAATAAAAAAAAATTAGTTCAAAATTTAGAAAATGTTGAAAGTTATTTTACCTTAATTATCCCATTGCTCTCCTGGTGGAAGAGCCATGTTTAGATCACCATGATAATCCATCCCAGCATATGGAAAGTCCTGAATCACGAAAATTTTGTTCTCTAACCAACGAGAATACTCTCGTGGAAATCGGACAACCTTTGTACCCTCCTCAGGATGACGGGCCATGACTGTAACCCAGTGCATAAGCTTGGGATCTCGGGGAAGTCTAGCCTCAACGGAAAGATGCTTTGAGACCAACATAAGAACCCTCTCTAGGCCAATGTTTACAACTAAGAAACCATATTCAAAGTTCTTTAGTTGTCCGTTCTTTGCCCTAGTTAGTTGGCATTTCATATTCGCCAACGCAACATCGCACCAGTTGAAGATGGTGCCTCGGAAGCAGTCTACTGCCATGTGCATTTGGGAACTGGTAGCTAGATGAAATGTTGTGCTCCCACATAGTCTGGTGACGGTAAATGCGATCACTTTAATTTCAGGACGGGTGACAGTCTTAATATCTATCCGTTTGTCCACAGTTTGGATATTACAAAACTCTAGTCGGAGACTAGCGACAGACTGGCCGCCTGGCCTAGTCCCAAATAGAGATAATACTTCACCTTTCTTCAGCAAATCAGTCAAGCTAGTGGCCACCAATTATGAAACACTGGTCCTGTGTGCTCCACCTATCAACCAAGCATTCCAGAAAGTCTACCTGAGCCCTCATGCCGGGTACGGCCCAGAATTTCAATAGTCCGCATGCTCTTAATGCCTGTATTGAAGGTGGATAAATTAATGTGGCTTGATCCACATCTTCGTGTTCCATTTCCTGCCAAATGAGCATTTTTGTATATCTACATTGCAAAAAAGGTAGATTAGAATATTGTAATTTCAAAATGTTTAGGCGGAAATGGAAAACATGAGGGTTTTAAATCGTATTTCGCGGGGTCCACACCCGCTAGTTAGGGATAGTGCATATGTTCACACTATTCCTTAAGAGCAGGTGCGGGACCTCGAATTTTCCCTGTATACGAAAAAGTCGGGGTTCGTAGGGGCCACATGCTGCACCTGCGGACCCCCTGCAAGCGTTTTTTTAACCAAATTTTCCTTAAAAGATCAATTTTAAAGCGTTAGCAAGATAGGGATGATGTGGATTACCTGGAGAGGACGGTTTTTGATTCCAACAGTCCAATTTTCTGCAATCTTCACAGGAAGTTTTCATACAAAAAGTTCTTACTTTTCACTCTAAAGTCAAACAATAAAAATGAATTTACAAAAGCCCTTTTTATAAAATTTTTTGAATAAATGAATTTTTAATTTGTTTATTTTTCACTTTAAAAAGGTCACTTTTGATGCATTTTTATTAATTTTAAAGAGATATGAGTAATTTTTTGAGTTTTTGTGCAGAATATTGGGTTTTTAGGGAGAATTGATCATTTTCAGTGAAGAGCATACTTTTTCACTTTTTCGGACTTTTTCAAAATTTACGAAAAAACAAAACATAGGAGTCCTCTTTAAGCTCTTTTCTGACTCGTAAAATATGAAAAGATTGCCGAGTTTTTCTTTTTAAACTCGTTAAAATGGAATTAAAAGGACGGTCCACTTACAACTCTTTTCTGACCTTATAAACATGAAAGGATTGCTAGACTTTTGTCGTTTCAAGTTCAATATTGGTAATAAAACGATGTGTTTTCGATCACTTTTTTACTTTTTCATATTGAAGCACTAATTATGAAAAGTACTCCTTGACCGTAATGGTCAAGCAGTTCTCTCAAGTATTATTTTATAATTTTTCGGGCTTAGGAGACACAAATTTACGAAAAATGACAACCATGGAGTTTTCTTAAGTTTTTCTTCTGACTCCCTAAAATTGGAAATACCGAGTTTCACCTATACTGGACTCGTTAAAATTTAACAGTAAAGGACTTGTTCAATTTCAAACAGGAACAGACCACTCCTTCTTAGGGTTCGAATTTTAAATTAAGTTGGACTCATCAGAAAGATTAGCTTATAATCAAGCAAATGTTATCCTCCTCAAGCTTGTGAGAAATAAAGAGGTACTTGCCAGAAATGGTGGGGGAAAAGAGAGAAAAATGAACTTGTTTGTTATAATTTGTGTTTAGAAAAGAAGTTAACCACTCTTGAACAGGACACTTATTGTTCACCTGGCTTGGGAAATCCTTTGCCTAATAGTGAATCAAACCATATTGAAAGTCTTCAGCCAGTTTCTGGGTATTAACTTTGGGTCAATTGTCACGAAACCATCTGCAATGTCGTTATGTGTTCAAGAGGTTAGTTCAAATAAACCATTCATTTTCAAAATATTTGTCATCCATCTTTACCATCAGTGAGTTAGTCCTTGCTAAATATATTTCTTTAAAACTTGATCTATGATTTCATGTTGTGGGCTTGCCTACATCAGATCGTTTTCTATCGACTCCAACTCATTATCTAGAAAGATGATCTAGAAATCGTCAGTACCTTGGAATCTGCATGCCTCAATGGCAGGTTTCTCGCCTTTGATGACAGGTTTCATCATTGACATTTGATCAAAGGATTCCGTGACGTGTTCAACATCGACTCATTTATTCAAATTTCATGGATTGTACTGAGTAATTTGAGAGCCATTGACATTACTGGTGGTTTCTCTCACGCTTGTTAATAGTTTACATCATTGACCGGTAATCAAGTGGTTTCTACCATGTTCGACTTCGACACATTCATTCACATGGATAAAATCGTACAAGTTTAGGAAGCAGAAATCAAGACCCTGGATCTAGTTTCCACCATCCAGGCTGCGAGGAATTTTGTTATTCATTATACAATGGACTATTCATAAGTATATGGCTGCGCCCATACTGTGTCTACATATGTCTATACTTGTGATGTATTACAAAATCATTCCTGTATCAGAGCGGTTTAGATAGTTTTCTAGTCAGTTTGATCTGAGTATGGGAATGCCTACCTCAACGATGATATGTTCATATAGATATATATATATATTTTGCATTGTATGTTTTTAAAGGTTTCGACTGGGGTATCCACAAGAAGATCTTTGAAATTATAAAGTACTTCACTCTTCTTAGATGACAAAAACCATCCTCATATATTACAAACTTCGCACATTACGGGGAAATCTGTTGCACAAAAATTGTCACTTTGACATTCTACAATCAATATGAGTCTATCACCACTCATACTCACCTCCTTTGCAAGTCTTAAACCTCAGTTCTTCATATCAAGCCTTGAAAATAAGAGAAAGACCTTAAAAATATCTAAAACTCTGGTTCCACACTTTCTCTTAGCATTACCTGCGGTACCGCACCTATTGGTCATGTCCCCTACGCACTTGATCACTCTGTATCTATGTTATAGGTGCGAACCCCTATAAAAGTTAAAAAGGTGCAAGTACATTCTTAAAGACTCACTTTGAGTCATTTATGGAAGCTTCTAAAGAGAATCTTGAGGTGGCAATTTTGCTTCTTGAGGTTTCGTGCATCCCATACCTTAAGGAGCTAACCCCTTGATGTGAGGATCTTATCCCTTTGAAGGAGGACTCTATCCCTTCAATGATGGACCTGTAACCTCCTTCCTTTGCACTATAAAATGAAGCATTGGACTGGTTACTTGAGCGGTTGAAAGCTGAATATTTTTTAGGGTAAATGCTGTTGGAACTTAGTATTCCTTATTGAGCTTTTGAGAGGAGATATTACATACCTTTTGATCTCATTTGTGAGAGAGTGAGGCTTTTCAAATTAGAGGAGATTCCTATTTGGACCCTAGGAAGAGCTTGTACAACATCAAGGCACCAAGGTTGTAAAGTTATTCTATTTCAAAGTTAATACAACCAAGTTTATTTTTCTCAATAAACTGTGTTTTATGTTTTATTTCATGTATTCCTTGATCACCATGATGAACATGATTTATTATATTAGCTATGCAGGTGTTATTTGATGTGTGCTTGTTTGTGATTGCAGGTTCTTAAAACGAAACTCTCTTGAAGCTATTGGAGCATGGCTACCACAAAATAGCATTGGACTTAAGGTAGGGTCTAAAACACCTCTTTAGTTTTTATTAATGAATCACAATATATTTAGAGAAAGGTAGATTTTCTTGTCCTGCTTGTTGCTAGATATCTGTTGATACTAGGGAGATAAGTCTTATCCACAAGAACGATTTATCCGGCCAACAGTTCTCAAACTCTTCGACAGTTGAAAGGGAAAAGTGTGCAAGGGTATACTCAAGAGTTCAAGAAGAGAGCGTTGGTCCTGGGTATCTCATTAGATTCACCAGAGACTCTTTTGAGGTACATTGGTGGTCTACACAGCTACATGAGGCATACCATCCTCATGTTTAATCCCACTAGTATAGATGAGTTATCTGTACAAGCTACTCATCTAGAAGCTAGAGGAAAGAATGGAAATCCAGAAGTTGGGGGACCATCCCAACCCACTGTAAGCAAGAGCAAGGAGAAAAGAAAGCAAAAGTGGAAAGCAAGGAAGGGCTAACACTGCACAAAAAGGCAAAGCTTCATGCACTCACTGTAAAAAGGAGGGGCATGATGATGAGCATTGTTGGATTCTGCATCCAGAGTTGAGACCTAAGAAGTCAAGGGCAAGAAGAGAAGAACTACTGCAAAATATTCAGAGAGATTTGGGGTCAGACTCGGACATGAAACAATCATTGGAAGCCATAGGTATAAAAAGGTAAGAATTCTGAAGCATCTACTAGTAATTCTGTTCAATCTGTTATTGATGAAAAACATGAGAGAAAAAGACATGAGCTTTTCCATATTCGAGTTATTTCCAAAAATCAAAAGATTGATACTTTGTTTGATAGTGGCTCACAAGTAAATCTGATTTCTGAAGCAATTGTAAAGAAAATGGGATTAGCAACTACACCTCATAAGAAACCATACCCATTAGGAAGGTTGAATGATAAAGCACAACTACAAGTGACTAGACAGTGCAAACTCAAGTTTTCTTTTGGGTCAGCATT
>APFE030726961.1:59789-101352 GCA_000404065.3 Pinus taeda | reverse complement strand
TTTGGCTCTTTCCACTGTATACCAAAGGTCACAGAGCTGGCAGGAGGGGAAGAAGAGTCTGTGCACTCCAGTGGCTTGGGAAATCCAAGAACCACCCTACCAAGCAAACATGCTTCCAGAGAACTCGCACTGAGTCCCTGCATTGCAATTCTCTGCTAAAGGCACAATAAAACAAGGCCACCATTGAAAGCTGGACAGGAGATGTAGCCCTGGGAGAATAGGGTGAACTCCTTATTAAAATTCTTTTCTCCTTGTGTTTTATTACTGTATTTCTCTGTTGTCTTTCCATTTAAATATCTGTGTATTGACAATCTGATCAATTCGTTGCTTAAATAACACAGAACACACACTAGCACATGAGTCTATAATACCTTTTGCTTAACAAATATTCAACTGAGGTCACTCATAGGGTGATTTTCAGATCAATCAACATGCAAAATAACAACCATAGATGGTGGAACTAGAAGGTAATATATCCAACCACCCTTTTTCCATTCTAATAGATATGGGTGCAAGCTTAAGCTATGTTAACCCAAGAGTAGTTGATTTATGTCATTTTACAAGTACAAAGTTTAGGAATCCTCGGATGGTCCCATTAGTAACAGGATCTAAGAGAAGAGTTAACGCAAAGGTAGATGATTGTGTAAATGAATCTCCCGAACAATAGGTTAAAACCAATTTAAATTTTCTACTGTTACATTTCTATGATGTACTAATAGGTATGGATTGGCTAGAGAAAGATTGGAAGATATTAGATTGTAAGGGAAAAACAATTAACTTCCTACATGATAAGGGCAACATAGTAGAATTTCAGGGTATTAGAAGAGAAGTTAAGTTGTGACCCATTACACCTCACCAATTAGGGAAAAGTATGTGTAAATGCTGACAAATTTACGCAGTCCAGGTAGGATATACTAACTCTAAAGATAAAATATATGTCTTGGGAAACATACCAATTGTTAAAGAATTTAAGGATGTCTTTTGAGAAGATATTCCGAGATTATCACCCAGAAGAAACCTTGATTTTATTATAGAATTGATCCCTAGAGTTGTTACAATTTCCAAATCTCCTTACAAAATGAGTGTTCCAGAGCTGACAGAGTTAAAAATGCATCTTCAAGGACTATTGGATAAAGGTTATAGTAGACCTAGCGCGTCCCCTTAGTGGGGGGGGGGTATGATTTTATTTGTGAGGAAACTTATATAACTTATCCTTGATCTATCCATTCGTATTTAGTAGCAGAAATGGTTCATGCTATAATCATGAGTCTAGATTGATAAAGTTTGATTGGTAGTGTTGTACCTAGACATTTGGACATTAACTCTACTAGTGACCTAGTCCAAATAATTCGTTAAAGTGATATTGATGAGCTTGATATCAGCTTTGATCTGATATAAACTTTGATAATTTGACATAGTTGATTTGATTGCACAATATTGATTTGTGTAAGTTTAAACATACTTCTTTGGTCAAGTGTTATGTTTGCAGAAAGCATTATATGAAGCAAGATCCCTAAGCCTGATTTGTCTCCATTGATAGTTATTTGGTGAAGCTAGGTTGATGTGTCAATCCAAATATATACTTCAAAAGTGGTCCAAGGTATGGATTTTATTTTGGTTTTATATAATGATGGTCTATTCTTGACAAGAAATGAACCCAGGTGTTGAAATATGGCAACAAGAATATTCCATTAGATAGCATTTTGGGATTCAACTACGTTAGGTAAGTCATTCACATATGACCATTTCATTAAAATCGAATTTCATCATAACAGCTACTCGGAAATAATTAATTAATTTATTTTGAATTAATTAGTTGGAGAAATTCAAGTTAGAAGTCTTTCTGAAGTCATGCAATATTTATCCCTTAAATCAAGGAGATAAGATTGAGTTATATTTGAGTTGTAATTAGTTAACTTAGTTTACTGAGTTAAGTCCAATTAAATTAGTTCCAAACTGTCTAAGGAACTAATAGAGAGTTAACGGTTAGTTGATGATGTTATCTCAAAATCAGACCCTGATAGGCTGCTATGATAAGGTAGACTTCAAGTAACTATTTCAAACAAACTTTAGGCTGAGGCTTAGCCTCCCCAAACTAAGAGGGCTCTCTCATAGGATTAATGATTTTTGATTATAAGTAAGATGGCTAACTCTTGTGAAACAAATGTAAAATTTGAGTGGTTGAAATACAATTAGAAAGTATCCATTGGGCTTATGGAGTTAGATATGCTTCAGCATTGACAGTAGAGTTAGCTTTGCATAGAAGTCAGGGCATTTAGAATCCAACATATGTAGAACATATCAAACACATAGGAGACCAACACAGTTTACAAATTCATGCAGGAAATTAGAGCACTATAAGTTATTTCTAAGTGATCACACATTCATAACACTGTCTATAATAGGAAGAAGAAAACACAAGACATGCATAACATCGAATTCCTTATGATTCCTAAGAAGCAAGACCAATACTGTATTACTAGAAAACAAAGTCTTTACACAAGGCACAATATAAGAGCTTTTCCCAATATTTTTCCAACCCTTGGTGCATTGCCCTCTCTCCTATATATATAATTCTTTTCATAGCTGATATTCCTCCTCCAACCTGAGGGGAACTCGAATTCTGCTTGCTATGACACCTATTCAAACTTTAACTAACTATTAAATGCAACAAACTACTAACTAGAAGTTTTAGAAACCTAAGACAATTAGGAGTCTAGCTCTACATCATGCCGGTAATAGAATTAATTACAATCAAATCTCGTTCTCTGACAAGTGGTCTCCTTTAGTTTAGCTTGGTGGATGTTTTAGAACTTCTTGCTGGTCCTTAATGTCTCATCTCCATTACTACTCCTAAAAAGTAGGAAATTTCCCCTGTTTTTCTACTTTTGGTTTCCTCAAGGATATTTGAAACCAATTAACCATGTTGTTCTTCTTTGATTAACAAAAGTCTATTGCAGCACCACGTTCTTGATGTGCTATAGACCTTTCCCATATACCCGTGTGAAGACAAAACCTCTTCGAAGTTGTTTGAAATGTCATGGACAATACTAGTTGTGATCATGTGTACAACAAAAGGATTAGAGTTCCTCTGCTTGTTTTGTTGTTGCTGGATGCTTGCATATTGTAAATGATCCTTTTCTAAGATTTCTTTTCAGAAGTTTTCCCTTTGGTCACTCAAAATTGGTCAACTGAGTTATATTATGTAGTTACAAAAGTTTTGTAGCACGCTATGAAACTGCTCTGTAATTTTAAAAACATAGCTTAGGATCAAAATTTTACTTTCTTGAGTCTTTCCTTTTTCTGCAATGGCATTTTTCAACCATCATGAAGCTATTCAAATTGAATATATGGACACCATTCTTCAAGGTAAGTAAAAAAAAAAAGGTAACTCATCAAAATTTAGGACTTGGTCTTGTTGTGTGATCTTCTATTTACCTCATCATACTTCTGACCCCTCCATGGAATTCTTGCAACATGACTATTCTATCTCATTGGTATTCACCAAACAAGAAAACCATATCATGATAATAATAAGTTAAGGCTAACAATGACCACTGCAATGGACAACACTTTGATCACATATTGTAGCCAGTTTCAAGTATCATGCAGCTAACTGTATCTTGGCTGATTTCATCAACATATTTACCAATCAAGTGCTTTTCCTGAACAAACTTAACATTTGATAGAATCTCAGATGACAGTTCAATGGTTTGATTAAATCCATTCTCCCCTCCATACAACACATCCACGACATTCAATATCTTAGTCTGAATCCTAGGGTCAAACATGTTAGATTGACTCAACTTTGTCTTAAAGTGCGTGGATCCAACCAAAATCAAACCAGAAACATTGGGTTGACTCGTTGATGGATCAATGTAAAATTGAGTTGCCAACTCTGCTGTTTTTTGAACACAGTTGTGATGCTTCTCCATCTCAAGGCATGCAAACTGCAGGGTTGACTGCCGTCCCCTTCCATGCTTTTTAGGCAGGTCTATAGTATGGCTAGCAGCAGCTCCTGCAAGCATGACATGATCCTTGAATGAAAAAACCTGTGTCCAACATGAACCAGTGTAACAAAATGTTCCGACCTCAAATTTGCCTAGTCTTGAAAATAAAACAATTGAACTACCAAGGCCTGATGTCGAGCTATGTTCAACATTCTTAGGATACGTATGAATTGATTGTTATTAAGAATTTTCATACATATCCTCCCAATTAGAAAACTCATCAAAAGTCCTCATATCCCGCTGGTAACGTAGGAGGCCACCAATACCACCAATCCCCTGCAAAATTGAGACCCTTCCTGTGATTTGTTGGTCACAAATTCAAGAGTGCAGCCAAAATTCTTGTATTCATTTGAAAACCACTCCAACAAGGATGCCTTGTCTTGAACTTCCAACTCAACTTTTGAGCCTTGGTCCTTGAAATTATTTTGATCAAGTTCTCTGTCTTTGCTCAAGTGCTTAGTGACAATTTTACCAGTAACGGAATTCTTCAGAGTGTATCTACTGACATCTAAGTTCTCCCACACAATTAGGATTTCAACAGCTCCCATCTCCAGCACCTTTAAAGTATCCTCGACACCAAATACGATTCCTCCCAAATGAAATCTGTGATCAGCTAGCAGAAGAAAAGCATCGGGTATTGAATGAGACGTAAACCAATTCAATTCTTTCCACAAATCCTAAATTAAAACCAAGAATTAAAGAAAAGTAGTTCGCCCTCCTCTTCTGCTTTGTTTATCAAAAGCTGTGTTGAACTTGTCAGTGAATTCGTTCATGGTACTGGAACAATTTGTGATCATAGCTAGGTAAGCCATCAACAATGTATCATTATATTCCACTAGAAAATCATCTTGAAACTTTGGCGATGCTATGGCAGCAAACCTTCTTAGAAGACTGGAAACTTTCCGAAGCAAAGAATTTTCATATAGAATTTCATCTCTTTGCATTACTGACAAGAAATTATAATGAACTCTAATATGGCTGCTAAGCATTTTTATGGGACTGTGAATTCCGATTAGATGTGCAACCAATTGAGTAGCAGCTGAGCCTCCATCTAAGGGTTTTAGGTGTGCAACATGATCAACAGAAATACGTTCTATCTCCACAGTCTCTATAGTGCAGTTTAACTTCACAAATATATGAGGAAAGTTGCCTCGCTTGATCTTTAAATAATTTAAATTGAAAACCTATTAATTTTCTTCCACTGTATGAACCCAAAGATCATCATGATTGTGAACACTCGGCTCCTTTTCGAAACTTGCAACATGTGCGTACCAAGACACATAATGACCTAATGATGAGGATAAGCAGTTCAATTGACAGGAAAAGTGTATGAGCTGATAACTGGTGATGTAAAAAGATAACGAATTTTGAAAAATTTGGCAGCTGGATAAGATTTACTATGGATTAGCACAAATCCCTAATTTCGTAACGCATAAGAACTTTGAAATAGGATTCACATATGGAGCTTGGGTGTGATGTTAGACCAATGATGGATGAAAATGGAGTGTTGACCTTTATTTAAACATACCAACAACACTCCTAGGACTTAGACATGGAAAAATTAAACCCGGACTAACACCTAACCTTTACAATCGAACTGATGTGAACAATTCATAAATTGTTTCTTAAGTGATAACAGTGGATCCACTAGGGATAGTGTGCTCGTGTAGTGCACTAAGAACTCGCAGGTCCAGTGCTTTATCCTTTTATGAAAAACGAAAATTTGCTTGACAAGCGTTCCCTTTAAGCTTCTTGGGCCTTCACTTGATGATCACCGTAGGAGAAAGAAATCTATATCTATTGAAAAATGCTCAGTCAACCTTGAGCTTATTTGCATTTTCCTACCTACCTACCGTATCGGTTTCAAACTTATTTCATCTCAAACAATGTGAAATTTCCAATGTAGCCAATCATTTTTCTTATCTGATATTTGAGTTTTTTGACTACATCGAAGTTCAGAGCAACTATGATATTGTGATGACCACTGCCACTGGAATTGCCTCTGATCTTCATAGAAAAACTGAAGTACTAGAGAGTAAAACTCTTCCATGTATCTAGCTATAGGATCCGAGAATATATAATCAAGCTGATGATTCTCATAAGTTTCTGATTGTGCAAACTAATCTTCCATAACAGTGTATTCTTCCTTCTTCACGAAAGAGAAAGGAAGCTACACCCTCTCCCTGTGTTCTACCATTGAAAGCTTTTGATAATAATGATCATGATCATGAAGACTATATGATTCAACTTGACCTTGTAAACCTTCAATGTCTTTCTCAATGTCCTTAGCAACCTCATCCAAAAATTTCATCTTATCTTCTGTCTTTCACTCAAATGATTTTAGATAAGAAGACAAGGACAAAGAAAAATTTTCATCTATTTCTTCATTAATATGATCATCATTCCATTGTTTGAAACCTTGAATTGAAGGAGAGTTTTCTACCAAATCTGATCTATCTATCCACTCCTCCAAAAACATAAGCCAAAAGTCTTCGAATGACTTAATAGATTTGGTAGGAAAGCTTTCAATCCACTGTTTACATTTCCCTTGAAATGAATCATAGAACAACATAAAGAAAACATCCTCATGTTTGACTCTAAGAAGCTTGGTAAAATCATAGAAATCAGATATATATGCTTCAAAGTTAAGCTCAAATCTTCTCCATCGATTTTTGGACCATTCCTTAGAAAATATGTATCCTTGGGAAAATGATTTGGGAAACCATGAATTCCTGAAAAATTTATGCATGCATACCTTGAAATAAGAATTGTAGCATCCGAGTTTATCATAACTCTAGTGGAATCACCGTGAATCTATGAATTTCAAATTCTTCAACCATGGAGTCGCCAAGGTAGTTTTGCAACCTCGAAAGACTTTTGAGCTCCTGCTACCTTCAGAGGTTCAGCATCTTAATTTTCGGAATGAATAGACTTCAGGTCCCGACAGACGCACCAAAACGTTATGTCAAAATCAGACCCTGCTAGGCTGCTATAATCAAGTAGACTTCAAGTAACTATTTCAAACCCACTTTAGGCTGAGGCTTAGCCTCCCCAACCTGAGAGGGCTCTCTCATAGGATTAATGATTTCTTATTATAAGTGATATGGCTAACTCTTGTGAAACAAATGTAAAATGTGAGTGGTTGAAATACAATTAGAAAGTATCCATTAGGCTTATGGAGTTAGATATGCTTCAGTATTGACAGTAGAGTTAGCTTTGCATAGAAGTCAGGGCATTCAGAATCCAACATATGTAGAACATATCAAACACATAGGAGACCAACACAGTTTACAAATGCATGCAGGAAATTAGAGCACTGCAAGTGATTTCTAAGTGATCACACATTCATAACACTGTAGATAATAGGAAGAAGAAAACACAAGACATACATAACATCGAATTCCTTATGATTCATGAGAAGCAAGGCCAATACTGTATTACTAGAAAACAAAGACTTTACACAAAGCACAATATAAAATCTTTTCCCAATATTTTTCCAACCCTTGGTGCATTTCCCTCTCTCTTATATATAGAATTCTTTTCATAGTTGAGATTCCTCATCCAACCTAAGGTGAACTCGAATTCTACTTGCTATGACACCTATTCAAACTTTAACTAACTATTAAATGCAACAAACTGCTAACTAGAAGTTTTAGAAACCTGAAACAATTAGGAGTCTAGCTCTACATCATGTTGGTAATAGCATTAATTTCAATCAAATCTCGTTCTCTGACAAGTGGTCTCCTTTAGTTTAGCTTGGTGGATGTTTTAAAACTCCTTGCTGGTCCTTAATGTCTCATCTCCATTACTACTCCTAAAAAGTAGGAAACTTCCCCTATTTTTCTGCTTTTGGTTTCCTCGAGGATATTTGAAACCAATTAACCATGTTGTTATTCTTTGATTACACAAAAGTGTATTGGAGCGCCACGTTCTTGATGTGCTGTAGACCTTTCCCATATACCTGTGTCAAGACAAAACCTCTTCGAATTTTTTTGAAATGTCATGGACAATACTAGTTGTGATCATTTGTATAACAAAAAGATTAGAGTTCCTCCGCTTGTTTTGCCATTGTTGGATGCTTGCATATTGTAAATGATCCTTTTCTAAGATTTATTTTCAGAAATTTTCCCTTTGGCCACTCTAAATGGGTCGACTAAGTTATATTATGCAGTTACAACAGTTTTGTAGTGCGCTACTAAACTATTGTGTAATTTTAAAAATACAGGTTAGGATCAAAATTTTACTTTCTTGAGTCTTTCCTTTTTCTGCAATTGCTTTTTTCAACCTTCATGAAGCTATTCAAACTAAATATATGGACACGATTCTTCAAGGTAAGTAAAAAAAAAAAGGTAACTCATCAAAATTTAGGACTTGGTCTTGTTGTGTGATCTTTGATTTGCCTCTTCATACTTCTGACCCCTCGATGGAATTCCTACAACATGAATATTCTATCTCACTGGTATTCATGAAACAAGAAAACCATATCATGATAATAATCAGTTAACGCTGACAATGACCACTGCAATGGACAACACTTTGATCACATATTGTAGCCAGTTTCAGGTATCATGCAGCTGACTGTATCTTGGATGATTTCATCAACACATTTACCAATCAAGTGCTTTTCCTGAACAAACTTAACATTTGATAGAATCTCAGATGATAGTTCAATTGCTTGATTAAATCCATTCTCCCCTCCATATGACACATCCACGACATTCAATATCTTAGCCTGAAGCCTAGGGTCAAACATGTCAGATTGACTCAACTCTGTCTTAAAATATACGAATCTAGCCAAAATCAAACCAGAAACATTGGGTTGACTCGTTGATGGATTAATGTAAAACTGAGTTTCCACCTCTGTTATTTTCTGAACATAGTTGTGATTCTGCTTGATCCGAAGACGTGCAAACCTCAGGCCTTCCTGCCTTCCGCTTCCATGCTTTTTAGGCAGGTCTAAAATATGGCTAGTAGCTGCTCCTACAAGCATGACATGATCCTTGAATGAAAAAACTTGTTTCCAGCATGAACTAGTGTAATAGAATATGTCAACCTCAAATTTGCCTAGTCTTGAAAATAAAACAATTGAACTCCCAAGGCCTGATGCCGAGCTGTGGTTAGCATTCTTAGGATATGTATGAATTGATTGTTATTCAGAATCTTCATACACATCCTCCCCATCGAACAACTCATCAAGAGTCCTCATATACAGCTGGTTACGTAGGAGGCCACCAATACCACCAAATCCCTTGCAAAATTGAGACCCTTCCTATGATTTGTTGGTCACAAATTCAAGAGTGCAGCCAAAATTCTTGTATTCATTTGCAAACCACTCCAACAAGGATGCCTTGTCTTGAACTTCCAACTCAGCTTTTGAGCCTTGGTCCCTGAAATTGTTTTGATCAAGTTCTTTGTCTTTGCTCAAGTGCTTAATGACAATTTTACCAGTAACATAGTTCTTCAAAGTGTATCTACTAACATCTAAGCTCTCCCACACAATTAGGATTTCAACAGCTCCCATCTCTAGTGCCTTTAAAGTATCCTCCACACCAAATATGCTTCCTCCCAAATGAAATCTGTGATCAGCTAGCAGAAGAAAAGCATCGGGTATTCAATGAGACGTAAACCAATTCAATTTAGTCCAGAAATCATAAATTAAAACCAAGAATTAAAGAAAAGTAGTTCACCCTCCTCTTCTGCTTTATTTATCAAAATCTATGTTGAACCTGTCGGTGAGATCGTTCATGGTATTGGAACAATTTGTGATCATAGCTAGGTAAGCCATCAACAATGTATCGTTATATTCCATTATAAAATCATCTTGAAACTTTGGGGATTCTATGGCAGGCAACCTTCTTAGAAGACTGGAAACTTGCCGAAGCAAAGAATTTTCGTATAGAATTTCACCTCTTTGCATTGTTGACAAGAAATGATAACGAACTCTAATACGTCTGTTAAGCATTTTTATGGCACTGTGAATTCCGGTTAGATGTGCAGCCAATTGAGTAGCAGCTGAGCCTCCATCTGAGGGTTTTAGGTGTGCAACATGATCAATAGAAATCCGCTCTGTCTCCACAGTCTCTATAGTGTATTTTAACTTCACAAATATATGAGGAAAGCTGCCTCGCTTGATCTTTAAAGAATTTAAATTGAAAACCTATTAATTTGCTTCCCCTTTCTGAACCCAAAGATCATCATGATTGTGAACACTCGGCCCCTTTTCAAAACTTGCAACTTGTGCTTACCAAGACACCTAATGACCTAATGATGAGGATAACCAGTTGAAGTGACAGGCAAAGTGTATGAGATGATAATTGGTGATGTAGAAGGATAACGAAATTTGATAAATTTGACAGTTGGATAAGATTTTCTATGGATCAGCACGAATCGGTGATTTCGTAGTGCATAAGAACTTTGAAATAGGATTGACATATGGAGCTTGGGTGTGATGTTAGACCAATGATGGATGAAAACGGAGTGTTGACCTTTATTTAAACATACCAACAACACTCCTAGGACTTATACACTAAAGCAAACATGGAAAAATTAAACCCGGACTAACACCTAACCTTTACAATCGAACTGATGTGAACATTTCAGAAATTGTTACTTAAGTGATAATAGATGCATTAATTCATCCACTAGTGCTACTCCAGTTAACTAAAGATTCCCTCCTCAGAAATGCATGCATGTCTATTCTGAGAAAGACCCAATTGAGATTAATGTCAAGGATAATGTACTATAAGTTGCATGTGTTTTCTCATGGAAAAAACTGATGCATGCAGTCCAGGATTTAAGCCTTGACGATTGCAGTTTTGGAGGAAGTGTTACACTTGGATGGAGGAAGCTTTCCACCTGGTTAGAGGAGAATCATCCCAGAGGAACAATGCAAGGACATAAGATCTTGGAGGGTAGAGAGGAAGGCTTGAGAGAAGCCAAGATTGCCTGTGAGCATCTGTGTAGATTGTACTGAGAGCTGGCTAGCTATGAGAGTTAAGGATTTGTATAATTCCTATGTATTTCCACCTTGTATGATAATACAGATAGTGGGGTTTTTAGCTGGGGATTTCCGAAAGTATTTTCATCTGTATTGTGCATTGATTCTTCTTCTTCTGGTTATATTTTTCAACTCAATATTTAAGTTTTCGCAAATTGATAGTAGAAGTAGGTTATTGTATTCTACTCTGATTTGGAAAACTGCCAAAAGGAACTTGAATTAGTCCTTAGCTCAATTAAGAAGCTTGAAGTGCAAACCTAGAACCTTTGAGGTTCTGTTCTGAAGAAATGCGTTAAGAACCTATTCCTTTTTCTACATGACAGGGATAATTTTTCATGAGAGCTGCAAGGGAACATATGCGATTTCCAACTTGAAGGTGGAGAGTCGTTCCTTCCAAGCCATCCTCCAGGACCGTAAACCTTACTCACTTGTACGAAAACCCGTTGGGCAACCTACAAATAGAAGGACATAGACATTAAGCTGGATATTCACCTCTGACGCCACAAAAAAGATAAAAAAATTAATAAGTGAATGAGGATTACCAGATTTTGTTGCAAGTGGGATGGCCCGACGGTGGTAGGCTGAGTATGAGTAGTGGCAATAACCTGTACTGACCATTGAGTGACAAGGAAATCTCAACATGAACTTGAAACAGTAGGACCATATCGATTTTCTGAGTGGAGAATAGCAGAACCAGGGAAGAGTCGAGCTTGTTTCTCCAAACGCAAGGAATGAGAACGAGGATGGTACACGATGAACCAGGTAGACAAATACCCTAACCCTCATGTCTTCCCTCTTGAGTGTTTGATGAGCTGCCCTGGGGAAACAATATGGAAGGGCTGTTAAGGGGAGGGCGGATTGACATGAACCTAGAGGGCAGCTCGAGGGTTTGAGAACCATCCGAATTAAAGATGATTGCATATAGGAATTACCATGGTTAAATCTCATTACAATTGTCAGGAAATATAACATGAAGTCCAAATTTAGATTTGTAATATTTGTCAGGTTTATTCCCATTAAATGTATGTAGCATAATCAGACTTATATATGTAATTAGTAAAATGCTTATGGCATGATTGTATTTCTTGAGTTAATTCTGAATTATATTGAATAGAACTTTATGGTAATTTGGATGAGCTAGGGAGTTAAAAGGTAGTGGTATTAGAGCCCTCAGGTTGCTACACTAAGGCTAGAAAGGAAGATTATTGAATAACAATAGTAATTATGATACACAGGGGAAGAGGTTTGACGCATTGTGAGATGAGGACTAGTATATGCTCCCTCTAGAGGGACAACTCGACATAACCCAGAGGTTTGGGTACAGTTGAGTGAGCCAAATCAGAACAAAAAAGTTGCACTATCGGAAACAGTACTAGAAACAGTCCAACAACTACTAGCAGAGATGTTGAACTTACGACCAGACAATGAAAGATTATGATTGGAGCAGGAAAATATTATGAAGAGTCTTTTGGACATGTAGAATCAAAAGAATCCTAATCCTAGTTAAGATGAGGAAAATAGAAAAGAGTCGCATAGATAGCAAGATGAGCATACAAAGTCTAAGGGAGGGCGAACTTTTTGTGAAGAAGAATCTGATAAGTTCTCTGATGAAAAATGATTTAAGACACAGAAAGCTAAACTTCAAGGGGAATTTGAAAAGATCGAGACACCGATATACAATGGAGAGGTTGAGGAAGTGGTAGAGGCTTTGTTAATCAACATGAACACATACTTTCAAATCGATGAATACGATGAAAATTTGAGGGTATGGTTAGCAATATACCAGTTGTAGGGTAAGCTCACTTTGTGGTGGGAAGAAATTAAAATATTCAGGGAAATTGATGAGAAAAAAGTCACATGGGAACAATTCCATAAGCATTTTAGGGACAAATATCTGAATGAGTAGTTCTACGATGACAAGGCAAAAGAGTTTCATGACTCGAAATTGGGACAACAAATGGATGAGTTCATAGCTATGTTTACCTCCATGTTGGGATATTTTCCTTACATTCAAGAAGAGAAGGAAAAATTCCAGTGCTTCATCAACAATTTATAGATTTATATGAAGGAAAAGTTGGAATATGAAAATCCTAAGACGATGGATGTGGCTGTTTGGAAGGCTTGAATTTTCTATCAGCAGATGAAATAGAAGGGCGAGGTCACCAAAAATTGGACAAATAAGAAAGGCTAAAGAAATTTCTCAACCAGCAAGAGCATGAAAAATATTAGTACCAGATATCCAGGTCGAAAAGGATCAAGTGGACCTTAAAGTGAAGTGAAATAGACCGAAGCATTTGGCAAGATGGAAACTAATCAGGTTCCTACGCCTCCTTTGCAGTGTTGGGGTTGTGGGGAACCCCATAATGATTGTGAACACTCGACCCCTTTTCAAAACTTGCAACTTGTGCTTACCAAGATACCTAATGAACTAATGATGAGGATACACAGTTGAAGTGATAGGCAAAGTGTATGAGATGATAATTGGTGATGTAGAAAGATAACGGAATTTGATAAATTTGACAGTTGGATAAGATTTGCTATGGATCAGCACGAATCCGTGATTTTGTAGCGCATAAGAACTTTGAAATAGGATTGACATATGGAGCTTGGGTGTGATGTTAGACCAATGATGGATGAAAATGGAGTGTTGACATTTATTTAAACATACCAACAACACTCATAGGACTTATACACTAAAGCAAACATGGAAAAATTAAACCCGGACTAACACCTAACCTTTACAATCGAACTGATGTGAATACTTTAGAAATTGTTTATTAAGTGATAACAGATGCATTAATTCATCCACTAGTGCTACTCCAGTTAACTAAATATTCCCTCCGCAGAAACTCAAGCATGTCTATTCTGAGAAAGACCCAATTGAGATTAATGTCAAGGATAATGTACTATAAGTTGCATGTGTTTTCTCATGGAAAAAACTAATGCATGCAGTCCAGGATTTAAGCCTTGAGGATTGCAGTTTTGGAGGAAGTGTTACACTTGGATGGAGGAAGCTTTCCACCTGGTTAGAGGAGAATCATCCCAGAGGAACAATGCAAGGACATAAGAGCTTGGAGGGTAGAGAGGAGGGCTTGAGAGAAGCCAAGATTTCCTGTGAGCATCTGTGTAGATTGTACTGAGAGCTGGCTAGCTATGAGAGTTAAGGCTTTGTATAATTCCTATGTATTTCCACCTTGTATGATAATACAGATAGTGGGGTTTTTAGCTAGGGCTTTCCGAAAGTATTTTCATCTGTATTGTGCATTGATTCTTCTTCTTCTAGTTATATTGTTCAACTCAATATTTAAGTTTTCGCAAATTGATAGTAGAAGTAGGTTATTGTATTCTACTCTGATTTATATTGCATTATCGGGTTAACCTACATCAGAATTTCTACATTGTATTAGAACTAGATTTGTAGAAATCTATACATGGTATCAGAGATATGAACAATATACTGGAAGATAATTCAAAGTTTGAAGTTCGGAGTTGCAGGGGCAAATCGAATTCATATCATACTTCAAGGTTGGCCAATGGCGTTCTATGACTTGAGACTCAAGCATGCCTTGGAAGGTAGCTCGAATTACATAGCATGGAAAGATAGAATGGAGGTTGTATTAGAAGACAACATCTTGAAGGAATTCATTGATCAAGAAATCCCAAAGCCATCTTCAACTAATGCACAAGAGTTGGCTGAGTGGAAGAAGTTTGTGGCAATGGCGAGACAGATCATCCTCGAGGGAGTTCAAGTCCATATTGTGTCGAGTCTCCATGGGAAGGATACTCCATTTTCAATGTGGAAGACATTAAAGGACCTATACAAGAACATTAACGAATAGAGGGAATTGGCGCTCAAGGATAAGCTTCGAAGAATCAAGATAGAGAAGGATGATACTATTTCCAAATATATGAACAAGCTCACCACCTACAGGGATGAGCTCGGCAGTGTCGGGATAACTACTACTGATGATGATATGTTGAACCTCACTCTCCTTGGACTTCCAAAGAGTTGGAATAGCTACTAGGACTTTGTGATTGGAAGGCAGAAACTACGAGAATGGGAACGATTGTGGTCAGATCTTATGCAGGAGGAGATTAGGAGGAGCACACGAGATGGTTCTTCATCCAAGGATGATGATCAAAAAAATATGGCCTTAGCAACTAAGGCAAGGAAAGGGAAGGGGAATAATTCCCATTCCAAATAAAATTATTCTTATGGAGGGAAGAAGTGTGACATGTCTAATGTAAGATGCTTTAATTGTGAAAATATGGGACATTATGTGACTAATTCCCCATCAAAGAAGTCCAAGAAGGGATCCTTAGAAGGATAAGAAGGTGAACCATTAGCCTCTCAACTCAAAATGGACTTTACCCCCATCGCATGCATGGTGTCATCGATGATGGGTTGTGTTTGGTATTTTGACAGTGGAGCTGAATTCAACATGCCTTGGAGGTGAAAGACCTCAAGATGTGCATAGAGATGGGCCATGACAGAAGGTATCAGGATGTTATGAGACTAGCTCACAAAAAGATAGAAAAGATAGATCAACACCTTAGAATTCAACCTCTTTGAGGGGGAAACCTCCTTTACATTACAAAAATTAATGATTCTTTGATGATTCACATGACAAAACCTCCTTTTTATATATAGGAGTCAAAGGAGTAACAATATAACCCAGCCGACCTAACAATAATAATATAAAGGCACAAAAATAAAAATAGAGGGGTTCTATGGGGCATAGTAATAACAATATGGGGACAATAGGGGCACAACAATATTAATAAGGGATACAACTACAATATTAATGGGGTAATCACTAGTATTATAGGGACCTAACATGCCCCTTTCTTTCAAAAAAGTTTTGTCCTCAACGCTTGAGTAGTTCTAGATGCTTCTATATAAAATTCTCATCCTCCCGTGTGGAATATTTAACAGATAAGTTCTTCCACTTGATGAGATACTCTGAAATTGATTGATTTTGTAGTTGTCGATTTCTTTCTTCTGTGACTGCTTCTGGTTCCAATATAATTTTTTCTTCCTCGCCAAGTTCTGGCAATATTGTTTGAACTGGGAGCTTGTCGCCTATAACCTTCTTTAAACATGAACATGGAAAACTGGATGCAATCGAGAAGCTGCAGGAAGCTCCAATTTGTATGCCATAGTACCAATCTTTTGCAACACCTTGTACGGACCATAATACTTTGGTGATAATTTATTATCCTTCTTAGCTTTCTTGAGGAAAATTTGTTTATATGGTTGTAGCCGTAGGAATACCCAATCACCTACATCAAAACTTCTTTCGTTGCAATGTTGATCTACCTGTTGTTCCATTCTATTTTGCGCCAACACGAAGTTATCCTTTAAGAGTTGGAGGACATGTTGTTGATGCTCGATGTGATGTTCCACTACTTGAAACTTAGAATTTTCTCTTAAATATGATGTGATGGATGGTGGCTGATATCCATAAAGTTTCATGAATGGGGTCATTTTTGTTGCTGTATGGAAGGAAATTTTATACCACCATTCAGCCAGAGGCAACCATTTCACCCATTGTGTCTATTTATCAGATACAAAGAAACGAAGATATCCTTCCAAACATTTTTTTACTATCTCAGTTTGCCCATCAGAATGAGGATGATAAGATGAGCTACGAGCTAACTGAGTACCAAGAAAAGAAAATAATTCTTTCCAAAAATTTCCAGTGAAAATCGCATCTCTATCACTTCATATAATCTTTGGATTTCCATGTAGCTTTTGAATAGTTTCCATAAATTCAGTAGAAAATGTACTAGCATTAAATGGATGTGATAATGAAAAAAAGTGTGCACACTTGGTAAGTTTGTCAACTACCACCATGATGACACTCTTTCCCTCAGACTTGGGTAAACCTGTGATAAAGTCCATTGAAACCTCCTCCCAAGGTTGGCTTGGAATGGATAAAGGTTATAATAAACCCATAGTATTAATTATTTCAACTTTATTTTGTTGGGAAACCAAACATTACACCACAAACTTTTGAATATCCAATTTAAGGCCATCCCAAAAAAATTACTTCTTAACCCTGTGGTAGGTTTTTAAAAATCCTGAGTGCCCTCCTCAGGGAGAAGTGTGCAATTCCATAAGATTCTTTTGTTTGAGTTGGGAATTCTTACAGAGGCATAAGAGATCTTTGTACCATAACGAATCATTTTGCCAACTAAATGTATCAGATGTATTAGAATCTTGTTGTAACTTTCGAATAAATGCACACACTTCTTCATCATTCTTCCATTCCTCCCTTGCTTCGTTTATCCAATCTGGTCGGATAATAGAAGTGGCACACAACAGTGCTTCAACATCCTCATCCTTTCTTGAGAGTGCATTTTCCACCACATTTTGCTTCCCTTTTCTGTAGATGATTTCAAAGTAATAACCCAAAATCTTTGTGAGCCACTTTTGTTGCTCTTTAGAGGATAATCTTTGTTCTAAAAGGCATTTAAGGCTATCATGATCCATTTTTACCTTGAAGTGTCTTACCATTAGGTAGGGTCGCCATTTCTTAAGTGCATGTAGTATTGCCAACATTTCCTTCTCATAAATAGCTTTGTGTAAAAACTTTCCCTTGATTGGACGACTTTCAAAAGCAATGTGACTTTCATCTTGCATTAAAACAACACCAATTCCATTCCATGAAGCATCACATTCCACAATAAAGGTTTTTGTTAAGCTCGGTGTAGCTAAGACCGATGCTTGGCACATTACCTCTTTAAGATGCTTGTAGGCCTTTGTTGCTTCTAGAGTCCATGAAAATGCATCTTTCTTCAATAATGTTGTTAGCGGTGCTGCTATTCTCCCATAATTCTTAACAAACTTGCAATAATACCCTGTCAAACTGAGAAATCCTCCCAGATGCTTTATGGATGTGGGGATTTTCCATTCCTTAATGACTTCAAATTTGCTAGGGTCTACCTTAACTCCTTCATGAGATACAATACGACCCAGATATTCCACCTCTTGTACTTCAAAGAAACATTTGGATATTTTTGCATATAATTGTTTCTCCTCCAATAGTTGTAGCACCCTGTCAACATGTTCAACATGATCCTTCCAAGGCTCGTTGTAGATTAGTATATCATCAAAAAATACTAACACAAATTTTCTAAAGAAGGGTTTGAAAATGGAATTGATCAAACGTTGAAATTTAGAAGGTGCATTGGTAAGGCCAAAAGGCATCACCAAAATTCATAATGACCCTCATGAGTTCTAAATGCTATTTTCAGAATGTCTTCATTCTTCATTCTGATTGATGATATCCTGAATGTAGATCCAACTTTGTGAAGTAAATTGATCCATACAATTGATCCAGTAATTCATCAATGACAGGAATGTGAAACTTATCTTTAATAGTGAGCTTGTTGAGCTCCCTATAATCCGGACACATGCGCCATGATCCATACTTCTTGTGCACCAATACTACTAGAGCAGAGAAAGAACTTTGACTAGGTTGAATTATACCAACCTCTAGCATTTCTACAACCATACGTTTAGTTTCACTCTTTTGGGCATAGGGATATCTGTACAGCCTGATGTTTGGAGGAACACTTCCTGGAATCAAATGAATAGCATGATCTTGGTCACGAATAGGTGGGAGAAATTTGGGAGTCTCAAATACCTTGGAATGATTGTCCCATATTTTTTGGAGATCTAGAGAAATAGATGATTTCGATGTGGATACATGTGGCGAACATAATTGTGCAATTACACCTCTTTGTTCCTTTTTTAGAAGCTTTGTCATATTGGCGAAGGAATTCAATTTTATTTGAAACTTTATTATACTGAGATTAAAAACATAATTACAATTATTTGCATAGTCAAAATAACTTAATACAATATAATATCGAGAATTTTTGTCAATCACCCAGCATTTCTAATGAAATTTGATTCGCGATTCATATAAGCTCATTCACCATGGGCGTTTTCATGCCAAACATCCCGTGGAAGGTGAATTATGAAAACTCTAGGGCTGAAATTATGAAAAGCACTAAGAGCCTAGTAGTAAGAGCCACAATGTTCATCCACAAATACATTTTGAGATGATTAGGGTATGTTCTTACCATCACGAATTTGCTATTCTATTATTCATATAAAACAAGAATACTTTAAAAAAAATCACTAAATTCCTCTTTCGAAGTATTTATGAATGCCCCTTTTGCTATACCTTATTTAGGAATTCCTCTTTTACTTACCTTATTAGCATTTGGAACAAGCTCATGCAAAGCTTTCAAGTTTTGTCCAATTCTGTCTCTCCGTTCCTGCCAGATAATTAGCAAAAAAGGTCAAAACCGTCTCGAGACTAAAAGATTTGAGACGAAAAGTAGAATATTTTCTCACTAGTTCAGCTACACTGTGAGGATCCATATCTTTACCTTGACGAGCCCTCCCACCTATCCTTGGAGTTCCATTAAAAGCTTTTCCACCAGTTGCCCTGTCAACATCACCCATGTCTTGCAAATGATTTCCGATATGTTGTTTCCAGCTATAGACTTACAGAGCTTCTGTATCATGTGTATCATGAGCTACCCAAGACAGTTCTCTTCTTACAGAACTTAAGTATCACAAGCTACCCAAGACAGTTCTCTGCTCGATCACAAGCTACCCAAGACAATTCTCTATTTCTACCACTGGCCGGTCACCATTAACACTATATAACTTTCAAGGCAAATGTTTGTTAAGACAAAGATTTGTTTTTCCATTGAGAATATTCAACTACTTATACTAAGTAGTAAACAGAAAAGTAGGTTTTCACGGAAGCAATTCTTGTATTTTAAATTAAAATAAAAAGAGTATTATTCTTATCTATATAAAATAAAGATGAACCTAATATTTAATTTTAAAATAATAAAATAAAATTAACCCTATTAACGAAAAAATATATTAATATATATATATATATATATATATATATATATATATATATATATATGATTATAAAAGGGATATTTACTTTTATTTATTGTGGTGTGCACACCTGAAAAGATTAGAAAGTAAAATATTGTTTATATATATATATATATATATATATATATATATAATATATCTATTTTTACTATTATTTTTAAGATAGACACTACATTGTTATGAAGTTTTTTTTATTTACTCACTAAGTTTTTAGTCAAGTAGGTATACAATCTATAATTTTGTGTTTATTGTTTATCGGGTTTGTACAATATCATGGGCAACTACCATAACTTATCAATACCATTTGCCCAAAAACCATAATTTATTTCAAAATCAAAATATTTATTTTAATTTTATTTCATAATATTTTTATACCTACCTAGTTTTTGACCAAATAGGTACACAATCTCTAACTTTGTGTTTATTGTTATCCTAGTTTGTTACAATACCATGGGCCATTACCATGACTTATCAGTACCATTTCCCCAAAACCCATAACTCATTTCAAAATCAAAATAATTTATTTTAATTTTATTTCATGAACATTTGAATAGTGGCTAATTTCTTGACCGAATAGGTACACACTCTATAACCTTGTATTTATTGTTAGTCTATTATATTAGAAATAATTTTCTTTTAATTTAAAATAAAATTCATAAACATAAATTGCGAGTAAAATTTTAAATATATAAATTCAATTGAATTCTAAATAAAATTTGTCATGTCCCAAAATATTATGAAGATCTTCTTATATATTTTATATATATTATATTATATATTATATATATATATATATTATAATATATATATATATATATATATATATATATATAATATATATATATATATATATATATATATATATACATGCATGCATACATACATATATAAAATCAGTAGAAATATTGGTATTATTCTAAATTATCAATTATTTTTTGGATAAGATGCAAGTACTAAATAGAAACACAACATATTACACTTTATTTTATTATTTAATGAATTATTATATACTTCTTTATTTACATAAAACCATTAAGTATTATAGTCAAATAAATATGATGAGTTTAAATGGTTTATAAATTCAATTTCAAAATCGATATAGGTTAGTTTTTTTCTTAATTAATATTTTGGTCATGTAAATATGTAACACCCCACATGTAGAAGTAAAAAATGAAATCAAATTATTGTTGGTAGTATTTTTATTTTAAATTTTTGTAATTATCAAAATAAATATAAAAATGAACAGTTATAATAGATAATAAGGAATTTCTAGAGTCAAAATATAATGAAGATTCCAGGATAATCTAAAGAAAGTTTAGGAAAATAGTTGAAGGAAGTTATTATTCAGTTCCTTTCTTCTAACGTGAGGGACGAATTAGATGCTGGCTACCATAGGGAGGAATCACCTGAAGAAGAAGCATACATGAAAAGTAGGAGTATTTCTAGAGTTGGTTGTGGAAATTTCTCAAGTCAGATTGATTTCTCAAAAGATCCAAACTGGAATCGGCTCGTGATTTTTAAAAGCCTAACCTTGACAAGTTATATATAGTTGTGCGAAACTTTTGCTGGGGGGAATGTGGATATAATTACGAGTTCCATTGGAAAGGCGGACTAGTCTCATTCTGGTTCCAAACTCTTAATCATCTAAGGAATTTCAAACTCTTAATCATGTAAGAAATTTCAGATAGGTACATTACTCATTGTTTTTTATGATAGAATAAGTTCATAATAATGTGTGACACTCTCAACTAATTTATGAATAGAAAGAAATAAAGGTTTGGTTGTTTCTATAAAAAATATTTCTTGTAGTTCTTTCTTATATGGAAGTTAGCTTGTACTAAAGGTTTAATGGTTGGTACAGACCAACAATTTGTATTGGTGAGTATGTCAATCCTTATTAAGGGAAAAATATAGACAATGTTGTTGATAATAAGGTGTAAAACCTGTTACTGTTGGTAAAAGCAATCTTGAGTCACGCGGTATTTTACTCTTGTTAACGAATTGTTGAATTAAAAGGCGAAGACTGTAGCTAAGAATAGTGCAGTGAATGGATTCTTGTTATAGTTATCCACCTTGCGAATAATGCTCTTCAATTTACTAGTAATACCCTCTAAATACACCCTACCAATAATGTTCTTAAATTTACTAGTAATACCCTCTAAATACAGAAAACAATCATGCATGGCACCCCAAAGACATAACACTATCCTAATAATAATGAATATAAAACATGTATATGCATATAAGAATAAGTTTTGCTAATTTTGTTGATTTAGAATAGTTAACAGTAAGAGATTTTCTATTGAATCGTGAACCTAAACCAAACAACTCTACATTCTAAATAGCGAACTTGAGTCACGTTTAGGCCATAGTAAGGAAAAAACGAAACCTAGTCACCGAATTTACCTTTTTGCGGGTCCCATCAGGACAGCGAAGAGGCGGTTCCTAGTGGTTGAAGGTGGAATCTGAGACTTTTACCTTAAAGAAAGGAAAACCTGTTATCAACACAGTAGCTAATTGTAACTGAATTGATTCATAACAAACAAAATGATAATAGCTTCAATAATATCAAATGAATAGCAAACATAAATAACCTAGCTGACTAGTTAAGCTAGCTGATGGTGCAACAATAGGTCTACAATCGAAAAGAGCCAAATATGAAATACAGAGAAATGGCTCTCAAACAGAAAGGAGTACTAAATCAGGCTTGATATACATATATTAACCAAAGTTAAGTAAGTGTCACATTTAATCCATTGGAGATAAACTCGACGGTGAAACCCTCCTGAAAACAAATATTAAACCTCGGCAAAATGCCAAAAGGAACTTGAATCGGTCCTTAGATCCATTAACAGGATTGAAGTTCAAAGAAAAAACCTCTGAGGTTCTGTTCTGCAGAAACGTGTTAAGAGGCTATTCCTTTTTCCACATGACAGGGATAATTTTTCATGAGAGCCATAAGGAAACATATGCGATTGCCAACATGAAGGTGGAGAGTCATTCATTCCAAGCCATCCTCTGGGACTCTGAACCTTACCCGCCTCTTCGAAAACCTGATGGGTAACCTACAAACAAAAGGACAAAGATATTAAGCTAGATATTCGCCTTCGACTCCACAAAAAGGACAAAAAAATTAATAAGTGAATGAGGATTACCAGAATTTGCTGCAAGTGGGGTGGGCCGATGGGGGTAGGCTCACCATGAACCTGAAACAGTAGGACCATACCGATTTTCGTAGTGGAGAATAATAGAACCAGGGAAGAGTCGAGCTCGTTTCTCTAGATGTAAGGAATGAGAACAAGGTTGGTCCATGATGAACCAGGTAGGCAAGCACCCTAACCCTCATGTATTGCCTCTCGGGCGTCTGATGGGCTTCCTCAGGGAAAAAATATGGAAAGGCTTCGAAGTGGAGTATGGATCAACATGCACCTGGAGGGCGCCTCGAGGGTTTGAGAACCATCTGAATTAAAGATGAGCGCATATAGGTATTACCATGGTTAAATCTCACAACAATTGTCAGGCAATATAGCATGAAATCCAAACTTAGATTTGTAATCTCTGCCAGGTTTATTCCAATTAAATGTTTGTACCATAATCATACTTATATATGTAATTAATCAAATGCTTATGGCATGATTGTTTCTTGAGTTAATTCTACAATTATATTGAATATACCTTTATGTTAATTTGGATGAGCTAGGAAGTTAAAAGGTAGTATGAATGTAAATTTTCTTTCATTACCCTATACCTAGGTCATGTAGGTGTGACAAGTGGTATCAGAAACCCGTGGTTGTACAATGAGGCCTAAAAGGAAGATTATTGAATAACAAAAGTAATTATGATACACAAAGGAAGATGGTTGACGCATTGTCAGACGAGGAGTAGGATATGCCCCCTATAGAGGGACAACTTGACATAACCTAGAGGTTTGGGTATAGTTGAGTGAGCCAAATCAGAACAAAAATGTTGCACTACTCGAAACAATACTAGGAACACTCCAACAACTACTAGCAGAGATGTTGAACTTTCGAGCAAATAATGAAAGCTTATGATTGGAGCAAGAAAAGATTATGAAGATTCTTTCAGATATGCAAAATCAAAGGAATCCTAATCCCATTCAAGATGAGAAAAATATTATACAATCAATAGTTTTGTGTTGATTGTTTATCGTGTTTGTACAATATTATGGGCAACTACCATAATTGTGAGTTCCATTGGAAGGGTAGACTGGTCTCATTCTGTTTGCAAACTCTTAACCACCTAAGGAATTTAAGATAAGTAGATTACTCATTGTTTTTTATGATAGAATAATTTGATAATAATGTGTGACACTCTCAACTAATTTATGAATAGAAATAAATAAAGGTTTGGTTGTTTCTTTAAAAAGATTTCTTATAGTTCTTTCTTATATTGAAGTTAGCTAGTATTAAAGGTTTAATGGTTGGTATGGACCAACAAAGTCTATTTTCTAGTACGCCAATCCTTGTTAAGGGAAAACTATAGACAATGTTGTTGATAATAAGATACAAAACCTGTTACTGTTGGTAAAAGCATTGTTGAGTTAAACAGTGTGTTACTCTTGTTAAATAATTGTTGAATTAAAAGGCAGGGACTGTACCTAAGAATAGCATGGTGAATGGATTCTTGTTATGGTTATGCACCCTATGAGTAATGCTCTTCAATTTACTAGTAGTACCCTCTAAATACACCCTGTGAGTAATGTTCTTCAATTTACTAGTAATACCATCTAAATACAGAGAACAGTCATGCATGGCACCACAAAGAGGTAACACTATCCTAATAATAATGAATATCAAACATGTATATACATATAACAATAATTGTGGCTAACAGTGTCGATTTAGAATAGTTGACAGTGAGACATATTCTATTGCATTGTGAACCTAAACCAAAAAACACTGCATTTTGAATAGCAAACTTGAGTCACGTTTAGGCCATAGTAAGGAAAACACTAAACCTACTCACCGAATTTATCTTCTGGCCGGTCCCATTCGGACAATGAGGAGGCAATTCCTGGTGGTTGAAGGTGGAATCTAATACTTTTACCTTAAAGAAAGGAAACCCTATTATCAGGGTTGCCACTAATTGTAACCAAATTAATCCATAACTTACAAAATGATAGTAGCTTCCATAATATCAAATGAGTAGCAAGCATAAATAACCTACAACATTCATTCTAGCCATTACAAAGAGAAAAACACATATAAGTCGTTGGGAAGCATTTATTAACTAAATTGAACTCAACTTAGGTAGTTCGAATCTTATAGCCTGAGAGACTGAAACCCTCGACAAGAAGGTTACATCGAGGAATCTTGACTAGTTAACTTAGCTGATGGTGTAGCAGCAGGACAACAATTGAAAAGAGCCAAATATGTAATACAGAGCAATAGCTCTAAAACAGAAAGTAGTAATAAATCATGCTTGATATACATATAGTAAACAAACTTAAGTAAGTGTCACATTTAAGCTGCACAAGGTAAACCCCATGGTGAAACCCTCCTGAATACAACTATTAAACCTCGGCAAAATGCCAAAAGGAACTTGAATTAGTACTTAGCTCCATGAACAAGCTTGAAGTGCAAACCCAGAACCTTCGAGGTTCTGTTCTGAAGAAACGCTTTAAGAGCCTATTCCTTTTCTGCATGACAAGTATAATTTTTCATGAGAATTGCAAGGGAACATATGCGATTTCCAAATTGAAGGTGGAGAGTCGTTCCTTCCAAGCCATCCTCTAGACCCCTTAAACCTTACCCACTTCTTGGAAAACCTGTTGGGCAACCTACAAATAGAAGGAGATAGACATTAAGCTAGATATTTTCCTCTGCCGCCACAAAAAAGACCAAAAATTAATAAGTGAATGAGGATTAACAAATTTTGTTGCAAGTGGGATGCCCCAACAAGGGTAGGTTGAATGCTGAGCAGTGGCAGTACCCTATACTGACCATTGAGTGACAAGGAAATCTCAACATGAACCTGAAACAGTAGGACCATATCGATTTTCTGAGTGGATAATAGCAGAACCAGGGAATAGTCAAGCTCGTTTCTCTAGATGCAAGGAATGAGAACAAGGATGGTCCATGATGAACCAGGTAGGCAGGTACCCTAACCCTCGTGTCTTCCCTCTTGAGTGTTTGATGAGCTGCCTCAGGGAAACAATATGGAAGGGCTGCTAAGCAGAGGTGGATCGACATGCACCTAGAAGGCACCTCGAGGGTTTGAGAACCATCTGAATTAAATATGAGCGCACATAGGAATTACCATGGTTAAATCTCATAACAATTGTCAGGAAATATAGCATGAAGTCCAAATTTAGATTTGTAATCTTTGTCAGGTTTATTCCCATTAAATGTATGTAGCATAATCAAACTTGTATATGTAATTAATCAAATTCTTATGGCATGATTGTATTGCTTGAGTTAATTCCGAATTATATTGAATAGACCTTTATGGTAATTTGGATGAGTTAGGGAGTTAAAAGGTAGTGGTATCAGAGCCCTGAGTTTGCTACACTAAGGCTAGAAAGGAAGATTATTGAATAACAAAAGTAATTATGATACATAGAGAAAGAGGGTTGATGCATTGTGAGACGAGGAGTAGTATATGCCCCCTCTAGAGGCAGAACTGGACATAACCCAGAGGTTTGGGTACACTTGAGTGAGCCAAATCAGAACAAAAATGTTGCACTACCGGAAACAGTACAAGAAACAGTCGAACAACTACCAGCAGAGATGTTGAACTTACAAGAAGACAATGAAAGATTACGGTTGGGACAGGAAAATATTATCGAGAGTCTTTCGGACATGCAGAATCAAAAGAATCCTAATCCCAGTTAGGATGAGGAAAATAGAAAAGAGTCGCATAGATAGCAAGATGAGCATCCAAAGTCTAAGGGAGGGCGAACTTTCCGTGAAGAATAATCTGATAATTTTTCTGATGAAAAACGATTTAAGACAAAAAAAGCCAAACTTCAAGGGAAATCTGAAAATATCGAGACACCAATATATAATGGAGAGGTTGACGAAGCGATAGAGGCTTTGTTAATCAACATGAACAAATACTTTCAAATCTATGAATACGATGAAAATTTGAAGGTATGGTTAGCAATATACCAGTTGCAGGGTAAGGCCAAATTGTGGTGGGAAGAAATTAAAATAGTCATGGAAATTGATGAGTAAAAATTCACATGGGAACAATTCCATAAGAATTTTAAGGACAAATATTTGAATGAGTAGTTCTACGATGACAAGGCAAAAGAGTTTCATGACCTGAAATTGGGACAACAAATGGATGAGTTCATAGTTATGTTTACCTCCATGTTGGGATATTTTCCTTATATTCAGGAAGAGAAGGCTAAATTCCAGTGCTTCATCAACAATTTATAGATTTATATGGAAGAAAAGTTGGAATATGACAATCCTAAGACGATGGATGTGGTTGTTTTGAAGGCTTTAATTTTCTATCAACAAATGAAGCAGAAGGGCGAGGTCACCAAAAATTGGACAAATAAGAAAGAGAAAAGAAATTTCTCAACCAACAAGAGCATGAAAAATATTACAACCAGATATCCAGGTCGAAAAGGATTAAGCGGGCCAGTGGGTAGGAATCAAAAAAGTTATAGACCTTAAAGTGAAGTGAAACAGAACAAAGCATCTGGCAATATGGAAGCTAATCAGGTTCCTAAGCCTCCTTTGCAGTGTTGGGGTTGTGGGGAACCCCATTACTAAATAAAATGTCTCCATTGAGGGAAAACTGAACTAATTGTGAACGTTCAAGAAGCTTCTACTATTCGTGATATGGCTAGGAAAATACCAAGGATTAACACAATGTGGGAGTATCAACATGCAGAATAACAACCATCAATGGTGGAGAAAGAAGGTAATATATCCAACCACCTTGTTTCCATTCTGATAGATATTGGTGCAAGCTTAAGCTATGTTAACCCAAGAGTAGTTTCTTTATGTCATTTGGCAAGTACAAAGTTTAAGAATCCTTGGATGCTCCTGGTAGTAACAAGATCTAAGAAAAGATTAAATGCAAACATAGATTATTGTGTAAATAAATATCCGGACAATAGGTTAAAACTAGTTTAAATTTTCTATCGTTACGTTTCAATGATGTATTAATAGGTATGGATTGGCTAGAGAAACATTGGAACATATTAGACTGTAAGCGAAAAACAATTTACTTCCTATATGATAATGGAAACAGAGTAGAAATTCAGGGTAATAGAAGAGAAGTTAAGTTGTGACCCATTACACCTCACCAATTAGGGAAACATATGTGTAAATGCTGACAAACTATGCAATCCAGGTAGGATACACTAACTTTAAATATAAAATATATGTCTTGGGAAACATACCAATTGTTAAAGAATTTAAGGATGTCTTTCGAGAAGGTATTCTGAGATTACCACCCAAAAGTAATCTTGATTTTACTATGGAATTGATTCCTAGTGTTGCTCTAATTTCCAAAGCTCCTTACAAAATGAGTATTCTAGAGCTGAGAAGGTTAAAAATGCATCCCCAAGGACTATTGGATAAGGGTTATATTAGACCCATCATGTCCCCTTGGGTGGGGTTGTAATTTTATTTGTGAGGAAACTTATATGACTTTTCCTTGATCGATCCATTCATATTTAGTAGGAGAAATGGTTCATGCTATGATCACGAGTGTGGATTGATAAAGTTTGATTGATAGTGTTGTAACTAGAGATTTGGACATGAGATATACTAGTCACCTAGTCCAAATAATTCATTAAAGTGATATTGATGAGTTTGATATCAATTTTGATCTGATATCTAAACTTTGACAATTTGACATAGTTGATTTGATTGCACAATATTGATTCGTGTAAGGCTAAACAAATTTCTTTTTTCAAGTGTTATGTTTGCAGAAAGCATTGTATGAAACAAGATCCCTAAGCCTAATTTGTCTGCATTAATATTTATTTGGTGAAGCTAGGATGATGTATCAATCGAAACCTATACTTCAAAAGTGGTCCAAGGTATGACTTTGATTTTGGATTTATATAATGATGGTCTATTCTTGACAGGAAATGAGCCTATGTGTTGAAATATGGAAACAAGAATATTCCAATTTAATTTGTCCTTGAATTATTGTGAATTAAAATCAAATTTAGTGTTAACAACTACTTGGAAATAATTAATTAATTTATTTTGAATTAATTAGTTGGAGAAATTCAAGTTAGAAGTCATTATGAAGTCATGCAATAGTTATCCCTTAAATCAAGGAGATAAGATTGAGTTATATTTGAGTTGTAATTAATTAACTTAGTTTACTGATTTAAGTCCAGTTAAATTAGTTCCGAACAATTTGAGGAATTAATAGAGAGTTAACAGTCAGTTGATGCATTAATGCATCGTCTAGTGCTACTCTAGTTAATAGAAGATTCCCTCCTCAGAAACTCATGCATGTCTATTATGAGAAAGACCCAGTTGAGATTAATGTTGAGGACAATGTACTATAAGTTGCATGTGTTTGCTCATGGAAAAAAACTAATGCATGCATTCAAGGATTTAAGCCTTGAGGATTGCAGTTTTGTAGGAAGTATTCCACTTGGTTGGAGGAAGTTTTCCACTTGGTCAGAGGAGAATCATCCCAGAGGGACAATGGAAGGAAATGGGAGCTTGGAGGGTAGTGAGAGAAGCCAAGATTTCCTCTGAGCATCCGTACAAATTGTACTGACAGATGGTTGGCTTTGAGAGTTAAGGCTTTGTATAATTCCTATGTATTTCTACCTTGTATGATAATACAAATAGTGGAGGTTTTAGCTGAGGTTTTCCCCAAAGTATTTTCATGTGTATTGTACATTGATTCTTTTTCTTCTGGTTATATTGTTCAACTCGATCTGTAAGCTTCCGCAAATTGATAGTAGAAGTAAGTTATTGTATTATGCTTTGATTTATATTGCATTATCAGGTTAAACTACATCAGATTTTCTACATGGTATCAGAACTAGATTTGTAGATATCTATACATGGTATGAAAGATGTGAATAGTATATTGAGAAGAAAATTCAAAGTTTGAAGTTCAGGGTTGCAGGTGCAAATCGAATTCATATCATACTTTAAGGTTGACCAATGGTGTTTTATGGCTTGAGACTCGAGTATGCCTTTGAAGGTAGATCGAATTACATAGCATGGAAAGATAGAATGGAGGTTGTATTGGAAGTAAACGGCTTGAAGGAATTCATTGATCAAGAAATCCCAAAGCCATTTTCAACTAATGCACAAGAGTTGGCTAACTGGAAGAACTGTGTGGCGAAGGTGAGAAAGATTATCCTTGAGGGAGTTCGAGACCATATTGTGTCGAGTCTCCATGTAAAGGATACTCCATTTTCAATGTGGAAGACATTGAAGGACCTCTACCAGAAAAGTAGCATCCAGAGGAAATTGGTGCCAAAGGATAAGCTTCAAAGAATCATGATAGAGAAGGGTGCTACTATTTCCACATATCTGAACAAGCTCACCACCTACAGGGATGGGCTTCGCAGTGTGGGAATAAGTACTGTTGATGATGATATGTTGAGCCTCACTTTCCTTGGCCTTCCAAAGAGTTGGAATAGCTACCAAGACTCTGTGAGTGGAAGGGAGAAACTGTCGGATTGGGAATGACTGTGGTCGAATCTTATGCAGGAGGAGATCAAGAGGAGCACACAAGATGGTTCTTCATCCAAGGAAGATGATGAAAAAAATATGGCCTTAGCAAGTAAGGCAAGGAAAGGGAAGGTAAATAATTTACATTCAAAATAAAATTATTCTCATGGAGGGAAGAAGGTGACATGTCTGAAGTAAGATTCTTTAATTGTCACAAGATGGGACATTATGCGACTAATTTTTTATCAAAGAAGTCTAGGAAGGGATCCTCGGAAGGATTGGAAGTTGAGGCATTAGCCTCTTAGCTTGAAATGGACTTTACCCCCATCACATGCACGGTGTCATCGATGATGGGTTGTGTGTGGTATCTTTACAGTGGAACCTCATTCCACATGACCGGTGATGAAAGTTTATTCACTGCGTTGGAGGAGAAAGACCTCAAGATGTGCATAGAGATGGGTGACGCCAAAAGGTATATTGTTTCAGGTGTGGGAACGGTCGCTTTTCATAGTGAGCATGTAGCTCCTATCACCTTGACAGATGTGAAGTATGTGTCTAGACTGAAGAAGAAGTTGGTATCGGTCACAGTGTTGGAGGAAAAAGGCTATGATGTTGTCTTCATTAAAGGAAAGGCATTCCTAACACACATAGCCACGGGTCAGAACAAAAGGATATGGATTCGGTTGAAGCATCTCTATAAACTAGAGGTAGATGATTGTACAAAATTGAGTAAGAAATCAGAATTGGTACAAAGCCAAGACATTGGCGAGTTGTGGCGTAGGCAGTTGGGCCATTTGCATCATGGGGATTTGAAGATAATGCAGCAGATATCTACAGGACTTCCCAAAGGTAAACTTGAGCAAGTTGACAGATGCGAAGGTTGTACCTTGGGAAAGTACACCAATTCTTCCTTTCATGATCGAGACAGCCGAGCAGAGGCTATCTTAGAGTGAGTTCATACTGATGTGTGTGGACCATTCTCTACGGCATCCACAACGAAGAAAAGGTATTTTCTGATTTTCATTGATGACTGTTCTCGTAAATTCTGAATTTATTTCATGCAGAAGAAGGACCAAACTTTCACAAAGTTTTGTGAGTTCAAATCCTTGGTCAAGAAAGAGTCGGGGAAGAATATCAAGGCCTTGAGAAGTGACAATGGTGGAGAATATGTCTCTCAAGTGTTTAAGGAATTCTGTGCAACGAAAGGAATTAAATGAGAGTTGACAGCACCTCATAACCCACAGAAGAATGGGGTGGCTAAGAGGAAGAACAAAACTTCTGTAGGGGCAACGCGGCAGATGCTGCATGACCAAGGCCTACCACTTCACTTGTGGGATGAGGCATGCAACATAGCGGTCTACTTGTACAATAGAAGCTTGCATTGCATACTTGGGATGAGGACACTAGAGGAAGATTTCTCCAGTAAGAGACTAGATGTGGGTCACTTCAGGATCTTTGGCTCATCGATATATTACCATATGACAAAGGATGCATGGAAGAAGCTTGATACGACAACAAAGTTGGGGATATTTTTGCGGTACACTGATACACCTCACAACTATCGGGTGTAGTTGCCTACCTATTGGAGGACAGTGGTTCGTAGAGATCTCAAGTTTGATGAGAAAAAGGCCATGCAAGTTTCCCTTGAGACGGAGCTCCAACTATAGGCTATGGAGGAACTGTTGGTTACTAAGGAGGAGGAGCCTGAGACTGATGCAGATCAGCCACATGCAGAGGTTCCAAGAGTGGAGACGTCCCCTCAAGCAGAGTCTTCTAGAGATGGAGAGAAGCACACAAGATAAGCTGACGGATTGTTGGAGGATGTGGGAGAGAATTTGGGAGCACCATCTTCTCAGCGGAGACTGAGGAGGTCACCTGAGAGGTACACTAGATACATGGCTCTTGCTAGGGAATGTGTTGAGACCGGGCCATCTTCCTTTGAGGAAGTAGTGCAGCAGCCGATTTGGGTTGATTCTATGGTGGAGGAGTATGACTCCATAGTTTTTAATAGTGTTGGGACATCGTTCCAAGACCAGAGAACAAGTCAGTTGTTAGTTCTCGTTGGCTTTACAAGGTAAAGCAATTTGTTGATGGTAGTGTGGAGATGCATAAGGCAAGCTTTGTAGCTCCTGAATTTTCACACATCGAGAGGATCATGTTGCGACAGTATATTTCAACGAAGGAGAAAGATGCTGACATTTTGAAAAAGGCATTGTCAAAGTCTAAATTTGGGTTCCATAGAGACATGATCGGCGTGGTAGATAATCCCTTTTTTATTGAGAGGGAGTGTTGAAATATTGCAACAAGAATATTCCAATTTAATTTGTCCTTGAATTAAATTGTGAATTAGAATTGAATTTAGTCTTAACAGCTACTTGGAAATAATTAATTAATTTATTTTGAATTAATTAATTGGGGAAATTCAAATTAGAAGTCTTTTTGAGGTCATGCAAGAGTTATCCCTTAAATTAAGGAGATAGGATTGAGTTATGTTTGTGTTGTAATTAGTTAACTTAGTTTATTGAGTTAAGTCTAGTTAAATTAGTTCCAAAATATTTGAGGAACTAATAGAGAGTTAATAGTCAGTTGATGCGTTAATGCATCCACTAGTGCTACTCCAGTTAACTAAATGTTCCCTCATCAGAAACTCATGCATGTTTATTCTGAGAACGACTGAATTGATATTAATGTCAAGGACATTGTACTATGAGTTACATGTGTTTGGTCATGAATAAACTAATGCATGCAATCAAGGATTTAAGCCTTGAGGATTACGTAGTTTTGGAGGAATTTTTCCACTTGGTCAGAGGAGATCATCCCAGAGGAAAAACACAAGGATATAGGAGCTTGGAGGGTAGAGACGAAGGCTTGAGAGAAGCCATGATTTCCTGTGAGCATCTGTGAGGATTGTACTAAGAGCTGGCTAGGTGTGAGAGCTAAGGATTTGTATAATTCCTATGTATTTACACCTTGTATGATAATACAGATAGTGGGGTTTTTAGTTGAGGCATTCCCCAAAGTATATTCATGTGTATTGTGCATTTATTTTTCTTCTTGTATTTATAATATTCAGCTTGATATTTAAGCTTCCGAAAATTGATAGTAGAAGTAGGTTATTGTATTCTGCTTTGATTTATATTGTATTATCGGGTTAACCTACATTAGGTTTTCTACATTATGATGATCAAAGTAAGAGAGAGATGGCCTCCAAATTTCAAAATGTAGAATCATGGCATGATGTATTATGTCCTAAAGTTGGGAAAATAAAATCTATATAGTGAAGATATTAAAGAAAGTGGAAATGAAAATTCTTGGACATTCCGATCAAATTTCAAGAAGTTATGAAAATATTACTGAACCTATCTTGGCAACCGCAAGTTTATTGAATCATTGGTGTTCCACATATGTGTTGATTGAATCATTGGTGTTCCACATATCAAAACTCATATGTATTTTTGTTATGAGATGTTCTTCCTATGATATCTCACTGCATGGATTTATTGATGCTATTTGGGATCTTTGTTGATAAAATAAGGAAATTTTGGTGGTGCCCTAGTATTTTATATTTGATGATATTTTGGATTACAAAGTTACTAGCTTTAGGCATGATCAGTGTTTTGCATGAAGTTGCTAGCATGGATAGCTATGACGCAGGATGAAGAAGCTCTCTGGAGAGTTGTTTGAGCATATTCTGGATATGGAAAGATTACAATGTGATAACACTGATTGGGATCTAATTGGAAAACAATATCGTATATAGATAGGACTAAGATGGCTTCATATATTGATACATTGTTTCTCTATGAGACAAACTTAGGCTTGTGGTTGTTGCCTCTGTGAGAGGGAGAATGAATATGGTATCCTTTTTGTGATATGTATATTTTTTCTAATAAGATATTTTATTTGATGTCTTGTATGAACAAGAGACAAATTCTATTGAAACATGATGATTACCAGATATGAGCATAATGATGTGTTTTTTATCTACATAGAGAATCAATGGTCAAGGACACAAAGCTAGCTCATCCCCCTAGTTTTAGTTCCCAGGGTGTGGAATTTAGATGGAGGGCTCTTGGGGTTGAGGCATCTATGGAAAATAGGGTGTCACCCCTATCTATTACGCATAAGGTCGGATATGTTCCTCCCTTATCTTGGTATTTGTAGATTTTATCCTAGTTGGCATCATACCCAATAGTATGGCTTGTTGGGATTGTCCCTCCCCGTATGGGAAACAGGTTGAGAAGGCTTAAGGCATGTGATCATTACTTATTTGTAAGTCATGTATCTAGACAAATATTGGACTATGATGTAGGTGTTATACCACATGGCTCTTGAGGGTCATTATTGGGAATATTACTAGGAAATATGATGAGTTGGGATGTGCTTCCCTATATCACCTATTGTTTGATATGGGGTTGTAGATGTTAAGCTCCCTTGTGAGATTCTAGGTTAAGAATAAGTTCATCGATGTTGTTCTACATTGAGTTAAGCTCTCCAATGTTGATGTAGATCATAGATTTGGCTCCTTTGTAAAGTTTCCCTAGTCGTAGAATTAGGCTCCGTGTTCACAGAGATTTTGGGGGGTAATTGTGGCTCCCTGATGAATGGAGGGTGGTAGATTGAGCCCCCCTCTAATGCCAAATTATTCTTATTTTAGATTCGAGAATGTTGATCATATGAGAAGGGACAATCAAGAGATATGCCGAAATAAGCAAGAGATGAATTGATGTGAACAGTGATGAGACATGATGATGAGATACCTAAGATTGGATATGAATTGACGACATGATACAAATGAAATCATGCAAGTGGAATTCTCCTTAGTTGACAGGGAGTGATGAACTGAAAACTACACCCAAACTCCACTTTAGATAGCTCTTCTGATGGTGATAATGATTATATTGAATTCCTCTTCTTGAGAGGACCAAAATCGAGAGGACCAAAATCGACCTAAAGGTCATCAAATTTGGACAAGTGAAATATATTTTTGAATTTTGAGCCCACATGTGCATATTTGATCATGTTGGCCCTAAAGAAAATTCGAAACCCTTGGAAGGCTATAAATGCAAGTGACTTCTATCTCATTTTCACACTGTCATGGATCATTCTTCTATTCTCTTTCCTATTTTTGGCTCGCATATGTCTCAGGTGTTAATGTGAAATTTCTTGGAAGGTGTATTAAAAACACTTCACTTAAGTCACTAGGTGACAAGTGACCCAAAAAAAAAACTTGATGGATACTTGCGATTTATATCTGCAATACAAATGGAAAATGTGCAACAAAAAGTATATCCGATCCAAAATATAAAGCAAAATAAAAAAATATCCAATGCAATAACCCAAATGGAAACACTTAAATTGAACAAATCTTTTATTAAAAACACCTAGTGAAGGAGATCTACAGATGGGTTTGTAAGTCCCCCTCTGTGGGATGGGTCCTTAGATGTCCATGGTGCTTTAGAAAATGATCTTCTCTCTTAATATGTGAAAAACCAAAACAAAATTAGGATAACTCGAATGGGAGTTCAAAAGAAAAAGATGATAATGGTGACAACGATTATGGTCATGGTGAAGAATGAGTGAAAAAGTCACCTATTTATAACAAAGTATTGAGTTAATCTCGAAAATGGATAATAATAAAATTATATAAACCAAATCAAGATCTCACTGCTTGGAATACTTTATTATATTTATTGGACAGGGAAAAGATATTTAAAATGGTTAAGTATATTTATTTAGAAATAATTAACAAATAAAATATTTTATTAATTATTTCACAAGAATTAAGAATAGTGTGAAAATTAAATAATTATTAAATAGTGATTCACAATTATTCCAATAACTAAATAAAGGAAAATTAAATAATAGTGATTTATTAATATTCCTAAGGGATTTAGTCAAAATGTGAAAAGGAACAATTAGTTAAATAGTTATTTAATAATTATTCCGAGATAAAATTAAATAAATAAATATTTATCTAATTATTATAATGTGGTTTTTTATTTAAATGAGAAAATAATTTAATAAAAGTGGTTTATTAAATTACTACAGTGAAAGTAATTTTACTATTATAAAATTAAATCTACATGGTGTATTTTGATCCTCCTAGTTAGAAATGGCTAGGTGATCATTTTTTGGTGATAACAAATTCCCCCTACACATGAGTGTCAGGAAGAATCGTATGGGGATAGTGCAACTCCATGGTGGTAGGAAAGTGGTATTTGTTTCAGTGATGGGGAAAAGCGATAATGGGGCTGAAATGGCTTCACGGAGTGCCACATGGCAGAGAAAGGCCATATAGATTTAAAATGTGTATATTTTCCTAAGGGAGATAGAGGGAGCCATTATGGATTTGACACTTTATTGTATCCCATTTTAGTCTAATCAGCTATGGTGCAAATGGTTAGCGAGCCTTGAGCTTGGAGTTCTAGGCTATTTGGAAGGTATTTCGATTTATGGGTGGAAAGGTACCGAGAGAGTAGTGAGATCTCTTGCAAGTCCATGATTAGACTATCTCTAACTGGATGTAACACAACCTTAAAGGTGGGCCCCATTGAAAGATTAGCAGGGCATGGGCAAGGGGTGTGCCACCAGTGCATGTTTGAGAAAGTGGGAGCCTGTGGTTGGGGTAGTGTTTTTTGGATGGGTACGTTGTTCAATATTATGTGTTTGTTATTTGGTTTCTAAACCATTGACTGTGGAGTTATGGAGTTGTAGCTGTAGGGGTGAGTCGTGGTTGAGATTGATGAACCCTAAGGTCTATGGTTGGGTAGAATGTGGAGAGCCTACAACCAATTTCTTATTTCATTCTAGATAATTTTTCACGTTTATCATGTGATTTTATATTCAATCAACGAATGTGTGCTGGAAACCCTAATTTTCTAAATTATATGTATTGCTATCAATAATAAAGCATCAATTGTTGTTAATAGTATTCCATTGTGAAATTATGTTTTATGGTGTGTAATGGTTTGTAGATGTGAATGTTGTATTTATGCATTTTGAACATACATCATCCCCATATCCTGTGATCCAATTCTCTATTATTTAGTTACACGTTGGCATTATGAGTGGTTAAGTTGTGCTAGCATTTCCTAATCGGCGGTTAGGGACATAACACCCTTTTTGCAGTTCAATATCAAATCCTAATAATTTCTCTATCCTACTTTTATTCTAACAATTTTAATTTGTTATCAAGCTTTGGATCTAACTCCATTTTATTTTCTACTCTCTAGTTTCTAATAGATCTATATGATCATAAAGAGTGTCTAGGGTGAGCTTGTTGAGCAACCCCTTCCTACCTTGAGGTTTTGGTATGAAGTGCCCATTGTTGAAATATAATAGTAATTTACATTGACATTAAAATTCAAATTAAATAGAAAATATCAACCACAAATAGTAATTCTTATTCATATTAAAATTGAAATTAAATAAAAACTAACATGAATATAAGTATAAACTAAAATTGACATGGATATTGAAACCATTGTGTTAGAAATTGACATGTACATTGAAATCAACACATTGATTTCATTGTAATTTTTTCATCATTAAACATTATTAATTTATTTGTATTCAACTTATTCCTAGTGTCAATATTAAAGTATTAATAATATGAACTGTCTTCTCAACAAACTAAAAAAACTTTAAAAATTGAAAATGATTAGATTCATCACAAACATACACATATACATAATATTGATCATGTACAAAATGGTGTCACTAGAAAAGTTGAGTGTATATATATATATATATATATAGAATGTGTGGCAATGTAAACTATTCCTAAAATTTTATACTTTAAAATAGTTCTACTCTTTCAAAAATTCAACTCCTCTTAAGAGTTTGTATTTCAACCATATTATAGATATAAGTTAATATAAAATAAATAATGAACCTAATACTTATAAGTAATGTTTTGCAAAAAAAAATAAAATTATAGAGACAAAATTGATAAATATGTTAAGTGAAAGAAAAATATAAAATAAATTCTTCATATACATTGAAATATCAAAATTTAAAAAAAAAATAGATATCACTTAGTCATCAAAATGTTCAAAATCTAAAAGCCTCAAATCCAATAAAAAAACCATAACGAAGTGCTAAGCATAACATCGAATTTGAAAACATTTAACTTCATCTAATATTTTTCATCCATACCCGATTAAAAAACACTATTAATTCATTTCAACTCCTTCCATTTCTATAATACTCTTATTCAATTAACTACTGCAAGTTCATATATAAAATGACTCAAGTAACTGAAATAAAGATATAAATATATCAACTATATATTATCTGAAATCTTAGAGATATGTCAATCCTAAATCCTTTCCTAAAGATTTCAGTTAATTATTACGGTTATCAAATACATTTTCCTAACATGCCTGGGTAAGAAATGACCCTATAGAAAGTGTAATCAAATGTCACATTTCTTCAACAGTAGTTCTCTCGTTGTTGATAGAAAGGAATCTATTACTATGCTATTTCCAAGGAATTAAGATGGGCAACAACCAACTAGTTTAAATCACAAGCGACATCAACATTGCCAAAACTCCAAACGGGATGTTCCAACCTACAGTATTTCATATCGGAACTGCCCCGATACATTCCATTTATGTACGAGATCCCATTAAAATTCGAAGAAATTCATATATAGTAAAAGTGTGTTATTGGCCTCAGGATACCTTCCCTATTCCTTTTCACAGAGAATCTGCTTCATCTGACTTATCGGTGGGAAATAATTCTCTGACTTATCGGTGGGAACTAATTCTTTTCCTTTCTTTATTGCTTTGTTTCCCTTTAAACGTAAATCGCTGCCAGATCCAGCAGATCCCATTCCAAGAACACCTGAACGACCTTCATTAGATATACAATCTGAAGCCCGAGATGATCCAAGCCCTGGGTTTCGACCGTCATTAGATATGGAATCAAAGAGAGCCCTTGCCTGTGCAACTGGAATCAAACAGAGCCCTTTACTTTGTAAGTACTCCGTAGCTCCATTCATATCCCTCTCCATGTACTTCACAATATTGTGCTCAAACTGTCGGCCTTCCTTAAATAGCGAGCCACCAGGTTGAAGCCGACCCGCTGATGCCTTACAAACCGAAAAAGATAGCATCAGCCAACAAAGTAAAACCCACGTCGTTCCAGTAACAGAATACATTTCTATTGCTAGTAAAAATCAATAATCAGGCCTGTACCTCAGCTGCAACATTAGGAGTTAGAGGCCCAACTGAACCAACATTGCTGTCAAGCTTACTCGCGCTCAAAACCTGCAGAACAGTTGAGCTTTGAGAACAAGAACTGAGCTTATCATAGACTGCAGAAATTCAATGTTACAGGAGATTTGGGAACAACCTTTATTTGCATCTGCAGAAGTTTGACATACTCAATTATTTCATCCAGCATGGATGCTTTGTCAGTCTGCATATATAACAGCAATCTTTCCATCATTTAAAGAACAATCATTTACCAAAATGTAAAGAACAAACATTTACCGAAATCAAAAGAACTTTAAACAACCCAGTACCTTGGATTCTTATCAATCACCAACATTCCATGTATTGAATGACAGTAAATGCATATAAGCATTTCACAGTTTACATGAGTACACAACAGAAAAATATTAACAAATTTGTCTTCATCTCTGGCAATGAGTGGGTTGCCATTTGATCCCCAAGACTATGTGATCCGAAAGCATCATGGGGAATCGTTATCTCTTTCAATTTATATACATTATCTTCTTTGAAGTGTTATGAATTTTTTTTCTCAACTGAGGAAATCAGGCTTGGAATAGTTCGCAGAATTACATACTTTTGGTCGGAATTGGACTAGAACCCCGTGTGAATAAGTCAGAACTCTTCAACGTATAGAAGATAATTTGAGGAGATTGGTGGAGGCCATCAATTTTATTTGAAACTTTATTACTGAGATTAAAAACATAATTACAATTATTTGCATAGCCAAAATAACGGAATACAATATAATATCGAGAGTTTTTGTCAATCACCCAGCATTTCTAATCAAATTTGATTCGCGATTCATATAATCTCATTCACCATGGGCGTTCTCATGCCAAAGGTGAATTACGAAAAAGCTAGGGCTGAAATTATGAAAAGCACTAAGAGCTTAGTAGTAAGAGCTACAGTGTTCATCCACAAATACATTTCGAGATCATCAGGGTATGCTCTTATCATCACGGATTTGCTATTCTATTACTCGTATAAATCAGGAATACTTAAAAAAAAAACAATCACTAAATTTTTCTTTAGGAATATTTAGGAATGCCTCTTTTGCTATACTTTATTTAGGAATTCTTCTTTTACTTACCTTATTAGCATTTGGAACAAGGTCATGCAAAGCTTTCCAGTTTTGTCCAATTTTGTCTCTCCGTTCCTGCCATATAATTAGCAAAAAAGGTCAAAACCTGCTCGAGACTAAAAGATTTGAGAGGAAAAATAGAATATTTTCTCACCTGTTCAGTTACACTGTGAGGATCCATATCTTGACTTGTTCAGCCCTCCCACGTATCCTTGGAGTTCCATTAAAAGCTTTTCCACCATTAAAAGCTTTTCCACCAGTTGACCTGTCAAGATCACCCATGTCCTGCAAATGATTTCCAATATGTTGTTTCCAGCTATAGACTTACAAAGCTTCTGTATCACGAGCTACCCAAGACAGTTCTCTTCTCAGAGAGCTTCTCAGAGAGCTTCAGTATCCCAAGCTACCAAGACAATTCTCTGCTAGATCACTAGCTACCCAAGACAGTTCTCTATTTGTAGCACTCGCCATTAACACTATATAACTTTCAAGGCAAATGTTTGTTAATACAAAGTCAATTTGTTTTTCTGTTGAGAATATTCAAATACTTATACTAAATAGTAAACAGAAAAGTAGGTTTTCAACCAAACAACTATTGAATTTTAAATTAAAATAAAAAGAGTTATTATATAAAATAAAGATGGACCTATTATTTAAT
>APFE030726961.1:2904-31196 GCA_000404065.3 Pinus taeda | reverse complement strand
CAGAAGAGATGAAGGAGATGCAAGATAAAGAAAGTTGGAAGACTGTAGAGAAGAAAAAGAAAGCTACAGCACCAATCTCGCCAAGAAAGACAAGGAGCCAGATAATTAGAAATTAAGAAAGTATAGGTCCGATAGACCAATTTGGTCTCAGTGGACGTTAACCATCATCATCATCATCATCAGAAATTACGATTTTTTTCGAAGGGAAAAAAAAATAATGAATTTCTTTTTTGGAATTCAAGAAAATGGGTAAGAGTCAAAATATAATGAAGATTCAAGGATAATCTAAAGAAAGTTTGGGAAAATAGTTGAAGGCAGTTATTATTCAGTTCCTTTCTTCTAAGTCCTCAAGATAAAAAAGGCTCTGAGGGATGAATTTGATGTTGGCTACCATATCGATGAATTGGATGTTTCCTACCATAGGGAGGAATCACCTGAAGAAGAACGATACATGAAAAGTAGGAGTATTTCCAGAGTTGGTTTGGATGAGTGGAAATTTCTCCAGTCAGATTGATTATTGAGAAGATCCAGACTAGACTCCGGTCGTGAGGTTTGGAAGCCTAACATTGACAAGTTACATATAGTTGTGGGAAACTTTTGCTAGGGGGGAAATGTCGATGTAATTGTGAGTTCCATTGGAAGGGCGGACTAGTCTCATTATGGTTCCAAACTCTTAATCATCTAAGGAATTTCAGATAAGTACATTACTCATTTTTTTTATGATAGAATAAGTTCATAATAATGTGTGACACTCTCAACTAATTTATGAATAGAAATAAATAAAGATTTGGTTGTTTCTTTAACAACATTTCTTGTAGTTATTTCTTATATTGAATTTGGCTAGCAATAAAGGTTCAATGGTTGGTATGGACTAACAATGTGTATTTTCTAGTATGTCAATCCTTGTTAAGGGAAAACTATAGACAATGTTGCCGATAATAAGATGTGAAACCTGTTATTGTTGGTAAAAGCATTGTTTAGTTAAACATTGTGTTACTCTTATTAAATAATTGTTGAATTAAAAGGTACGGACTATACCTAAGAATAGCGTGGTGAATGGATTCTTGTTATGGTTATGCACCCTGCGAGTAATGCTCTTCAATTTACTATTAATACCGCCTAAATACATCGTGCGAGTAATGTTGTTCAATTTACTAGTAATACCCTCTAAATACAGAGAATAGCCATGCATGGCATCCCAAAGAGGTAACACTATCCTAATAATAATGAATATCAAACATGTATATGCATATAACAATAGTTGTGCCTAATTGCGTCGATTTAGAATAGTTAATAGTGAGAAATGTTCTATTGCACCGTGAACCTAAACCAAAAAACTCTGCATTTTGAATAGCAAACTTGAGTCACGTTTAGGCCATAGTAAGGAAAACACCAAACCTGCTCACTGAATTTACCTTCTAGCCGGTCCCATTAGGACATCAAGGAGGCAGTTCCTAGTGGTTGAAGGTGGAATCTAATACTTTTACCTTAAAGAAAGGAAACCCTATTAACAGGGTAGCCACTAATTGTAACTAAATTAATTCATAACACACAAAATGATAGTAGCTTCAATAATATCAAATGAGTAGTAAGCATAAATAACCTACAACAATCATTCTAGCCATTACAAAGAGAAAAACACATATAAGTTGTTGGGAAGCATTTCTTAACTAAATTGAACTCAACAAAGCTAGTTCGAATCTTATAGCCCGAGAGACTAAAACCCTCGACAACAAAGTTACATCAAGGAATCTTGACTAGTTAACTTAGCTGATGGTGTAGCAGTAGGCCTGTAATTGAAAAGAGCCAAATATGCAATACAGAGCAATAGCTCTGAAACAGAAAGCAGTAATAAATCATGCTTGATATAAATATATTAAACAAACTTAAGTGAGTGTCACATTTAAGCCGCACAGTGTAAACCCGATGGTGAAACCCTCCTGAAAACAAATATTAAACCTTGGAAAACTGCCAAAAGGAACTTGAATTAGTCCTTAGCTCAATTAACAAGCTTGAAGTGCAAACCTAGAACCTTTGAGGTTCTGTTATGAAGAAATGTGTTAAGAGCCTATTCCTTTTTCCACATGACATGGATAATTTTTCGTGAGAGCTGCAAGGGAACATATGCTATTTCCAACTTGAAGGTGGAGAGTCGTTCCATCCAAGCCATCCTCCAGGACCCTAAACCTTACTCACTGCTTCGAAAACCCGTGGGGTAACCTAAAAATAGAAGGACATAGACATTAAGCTGGATATTCACCTCCGATGCCACCAAAAAGATAAAAAAATTAATAAGTGAATGAGGATTACCAGATTTTGTTGCAAGTGGGATGGCCCGATGGGGGTAGGCTGAGTATGAGCAGTGGCAATAACCTGTACCGAACATTGAGTGACAAGGAAATGTCAACATGAACTTGAAACAGTAGGACCATATCGATTTTCTGAGTGGAGAATAGCAGAACCAGGGAAGAGTTGAGCTTGTTTCTCCAGACGCAAGGAATGAGAACGAGGATGGTCCACGATGAACCAGGTAGACAAATACCCTAACCCTCATGTCTTCCCTCTTGAGTGTTTGATGAGCTGCCCTAGGGAAATAATATGGAAGGGTTGTTAAGGGGAGGGCGGATCGACATGCACCTAGAGGGAAGCTCGAGGGTTTGAGAACCATCCAAATTAAATATGATTGCATATAGGAATTACCATGGTTAAATCTCATTACAATTGTCAGGAAATATGGCATGAAGTCCAAATTTAGATTTGTAATCTTTGTCAGGTTTATTCCCATTAAATGTATGTAGCATAATCAGACTTATATATGTAATTAGTAAAATGATTACAGCATGATTGTATTGCTTGAGTTGATTCTGAATTATATTGAATAGAACTTTATTGTAATTTGGATGAGCTAGGGAGTTAAAAGGTAGTGGTATCAGAGCCTTGAGGTTGCTACACTAAGGCTAGAAAGGAAGACTATTGAATAACAAAAGTAATTATGATACACAAGGGAAGAGGTTTGACGCATTGTGAGATGAGGAGTACTATATGCTCCCTCTAGAGGGACAACTCGACATAACCTAGAGGTTTGGGTACAGTTGAGTGAGCTAAATCAGAACAAAAAAGTTTCACTATCGGAAACAATACTAGAAACAGTCCAACAACTACTAGCAGAGATGTTGAACTTACGACCAGACAATGAAAGATTATGATTGGAGCAGGAAAATATTATGAAGAATCTTTCGAACATGTAGAATCAAAAGAATCCTAATCCCAGTTAGGATGAGGAAAATAGAAAAGAGTCGCATAGATAGAAAGATGAGCATCCAAAGTCTAAGGGAGGGCGAACTTTCCGTGAAGAAAAATCTGATAATTTTTCTGATGAAAAACGATTTAAGACACAGAAAGCTGAACTTCAAGGGGAATTTGAAAAGATCGAGACATTGATATACAATGGAGAGGTTGAGGAAGCGGTAGAGGCTTTGTTAATCAACATGAACACATACTTTCAAATCGATGAATACGATGAAAATTTGAGGGTATGGTTAGAAATATACCAGTTGCAGGGTAAGGTCACTTTGTGGTGGCAAGAAATTAAAATAGCCAGGGAAATTGATGAGAAAAAAGTCACATGGGAACAATTCCATAAGCATTTTAGGGACAAATATCCGAATGAGTAGTTCTACGATGACAAGGAAAAAGAGTTTCATGACCTGAAATTGGGACAACAAATGGATGAGTTCATAGCTATGTTTACCTCCATGTTGGGATATTTTCCTTACATTCAAGAAGAGAAGGAAAAATTCGAGTGCTTCATCAACAATTTATAGATTTATATGAAGGAAAAGTTGGAATATGATAATCCTAAGATGATGGATGCGGCTGTTTGGAAGGCTTGAATTTTCTATCAGCAGATGAAGTAGAAGGGCGAGGTCACCAAAAATTGGACAAATAAGAAAGGCTAAAGAAATTTCTCAACCAACAAGAGCATGAAAATATTAGTACCAGATATCCAGGTCGAAAAGGATCAAGTGGACGAGTTGGTAGGAATCAACAAAGATATAGACCTTAAAGTGAAGTGAAATAGACCGAAGCATTTGGCAAGATGGAAACTAATTAGGTTCCTATGCCTCCTTTGCAGTGTTGGGGTTGTGGGGAACCCCATAATGATTGTGAACACTCGGCCCCTTTTCAAAACTCGCAACCCGTGCTTACCAAGACACCTAATGACCTAATGATGAGGATAAGCAGTTGAAGTGACAAGCGAAGTGTATGAGATGATAATTGGTGATGTAGAAAGATAACGGAATTTGATAAATTTGACAGTTGGATAAGATTTGCTATGGATCAGCACGAATCCGTGATTTTGTAGCGCATAAGAACTTTGAAATAGGATTGACATATGGAGCTTGGGTGTGATGTTAGACCAATGATGGATGAAAACAGAGTGTTGACTTTTATTTAAACATACCAACAACACTCATAGGACTTATACACTAAAGCAAACATGGAAAAATTAAACCCGGACTAACACCTAACCTTTACAATCGAACGGACGTGAACACTTCAGAAATTGTTTCTTAAGTGATAACAGATGCATTAATTCATCCACTAGTGCTACTCTAGTTCACTAAAGATTCCCTCCTCAGAAACTCATGCATGTCTATTCTGAGAAAGACGCAATTGAGATTAATGTCAAGGATATTGTACTATAAGTTGCATGTGTTTTCTCATGGAAAAAACTAATGCATGCAGTCCAGGATTTATGCCTTGAGGATTGTAGTTTTGGAGGAAGTGTTACACTTGGATGGAGGAAGCTTTCCACTTGGTTAGAGGAGAATCATCCCAGAGGAACAATGCAAGGACATAAGAGCTTGGAGGGTAGAGAGGAGGGCTTGAGAGAAGCCAAGATTTCCTGTGAGCATCTGTGTAGATTGTACTAAGAGCTGGCTAGCTATGAGAGTTAAGGCTTTGTATAATTCCTATGTATTTCCACCTTGTATGATAATACAGATAGTGGGGTTTTTAGCTGGGGCTTTCTGAAAGTATTTTCATCTGTATTGTGCGTTGATTCTTCTTCTTCTGCTTATATTGTTCAACTCAATATTTAAGTTTTCGTAAATTGATAGAAGTAGGTTATTGTATTCTACTCTGATTTATATTGCATTATCGGGTTAACCTACATCAGAATTTCTACATTGTATTAGAATTGGATTTGTATAAATCTATACATGGTATCAGAGCTGTGAACAATATACTGAGAAGATAATTCAAAGTTTGAAGTTCGGAGTTGCAGGGGCAAATCAAATTCATATCATACTTCAAGGTTGGCCAATGGCGTTCTATGACTTGAGGCTCGAGTATGCCTTGGAAGGTAGCTCGAATTACATAGCATGGAAAGGTATAATGGAGGTTGTATTAGAAGACAACATCCTGAAGGAATTCAGTGATCAAGAAATCCCAAAGCCATCTTCAACTAATGCACAAGAGTTGGCTGAGTGGAAGAAGTGTGTGGCAATGGCAAGACAGATCATCCTTGAGGGAGTTCGAGTCCATATTGTGTCGAGTCTCCATGGGAAGGAAACTCCATTTTCAATGTGGAAGACATTAAAGGACCTATACAAGAACATTAGCGAATAGAGGGAATTGGCGCTCAAGGATAAGCTTCGAAGAATCTAGATGGAGAAGGATGATACTATTTCCAAATATATGAACAAGCTCACCACCTACAGGGATGAGCTTGGCAGTGTGGGGATAACTACTACTGGTGATTATATGTTGAACCTCGCTCTCTTTGGACTTCCAAAGAGTTGGAATAGCTACTAGGACTCTGTGATTGGAAGGGAGAAACTACGAGACTGGGAACGATTGTGGTCATATCTTATGCAGGAGGAGATTAGGAGGACCACACGAGATCGTTCTTCATCCAAGGATGATGATGAAAAAAATATGGCCTTAGAAACTAAGGCAAGGAAAGGGAAGGGGAAGAATTCCCATTCCAAATAAAATTATTCTTATGGAGGGAAGAAGCGTGACATGACTAATGTAAGATGCTTTAATTGTGACAATATGGGACATTATGTGACTAATTCCCCATCAAAGAAGTCCAAGAAGGGATCCTTAGAAGGATAAGAAGGTGAACCATTATCCTCTCAACTCAAAATGGACTTTACCCCCATCGCACGCATGGTGTCATCGATGATGGGTTGTGTTTGGTATTTTGACAGTGGAGCTAAATTCCACATGACTGGTGATAAAAGTTTATTCAGTGCCTTGGAGGTGAAAGACCTCAAGATGTGCATAGAGATGGGTGATGACAGAAGGTATCAGGATGTTATGAGACTAGCTCACAAAAAGATAGAAAAGATAGATCAACACCTTAGAATTCAGCCTCTTTGAGGGGGCAACCTCCTTTACATTACAAAAATGAATGATTCTTTGATGATTCAAATTAAAAAACCTCCTTTTTATATATAGCAGTCAAAGGAGTAACAATATAACCCAGCCGACCTAACAATAATAATATAAAGGCACAAAAATAACAATAGAGGGATTCTATGGGGCATAGTAATAACAATATGGGGAAAATAGGGGCATAACAATATTAATAAGGGATACAACGACAATATTAATGGGGTAATCACTAGTATTATAGGAACCTAACATGCCCCTTTCTTTCAAAAAAGTGTTGTCCTCAACGCTTGAGTAGTTCTAGATGCTTCTATATAAATTTCTCATCCTCCCATGTGGAATATTTAACAGATAAGTTCTTCCACTTGATGAGATACTCTGAAATTGATTGATTTTGTAGCTATCCATTTCTTGCTTCTGTGACTGCTTCTGGTTCCAATATAATTTTTCCTTCCTCACCAAGTTCTGGCAATATTGTTTGAACTGGGAGCTTGTCACCTATAACCTTCTTTAAACATGAGACATGGAAAACTAGGTGCACTTGAGAAGCTGCAGGAAACTCCAATTTGTATGCCATAGTACCAATCCTTTGCAACACCTTGTACAGACCATAATACTTTGGTGATAATTTATTATCCTTCTTAGCTTGCTTGAGGGAAATTTGTTTATATGGTTGTAGCCGTAGGAATACCCAATCAACTACATCAAAACTTCTTTCGCTGCGATGTTGATCTGCCTGTTGTTTCATTCTATTATGTGCCAACATGAGGTTATCCTTTAAGAGTTGGAGGACTTGTTGTTGATGTTCGATGTGATGTTCCACTGCTTGATCCTTAGAATTTTCTCTTAAATATGATGTGATGGATGGTGGCTGATACCCATAAAGTGCCATAAATGGGGTCATTTTTGTTGCTGTATGGAAGGAAGTGTTATACCACCATTTCGCAAGAGGCAACCATTGACCCATTGTGTCTGTTTAGCAGATACAAAGCAACGAAGATATCCTTCCAAACATTTGTTTACTATCTCAATTTTCCCATCAGAATGAGGATGATAAGATGAGCTATGAGCTAACTGAGTACCAAGACAAGAAAATAATTCTTTCCAAAAATTTCCAGTGAAAATCACATCTCTATCACTTAATATAATCTTTGGGTTTCCATGTAGCTTTTGAATTGTTTCCATAAATTCAGTAGAAAATGTACTAGCTTTAACTGGATGTGATAATGCACAAAAGTGTGCACACTTGGTAAGTTTGTCAACTACCACCATGATGACACTCTTTCCCTCAGACTTGGGTAAACTTGTGATAAAATCCATTGAAACCTCCTCCCAAGGTTGTCTTGGAATGGATAAAGGTTATAATAAACCCAGAGTCTTAATTATTTCAACTTTATTTTGTTGGGAAACCAAACATTCCACCACAAACTTTTGAATATCCGATTTAAGGCCATCCCAAAAAATTCTTCTTAAACCCTTGTGGTAAGTTTTTAAAAATCCTGAGTGCCCTCCTAAGGGAGAAGTGTGCAATTCCATAAGAATCTTTTGTTTGAGTTGGGAATTCTTACAGAGGCATAAGAGATCTTTGTACCATAACGAATCATTTTCCAGCTAAATGTATCAGATGTATTAGAATCTTGTTGTAACTTTCGAATAAATGCACACACTTCTTCATCATTCTTCCATTCCTCCCTTGCTTCGTTTATCCAATCTAGTCGGATAATAGAAGTGGCACACAACAGTGCTTCCACATCCTCATCCTTTATTGAGAGTGCATTTGCCACCACATTTTGCTTCCCTTTTCTGTAGATGATTTCAAAGTAATAACCCAACATCTTTGTGAGCCACTTTTGTTGCTCTTTAGAGGATAATCTTTGTTCTAAAAAGTATTTAAGGCTATCATGATCCGTTTTTACCTTGAAGTGTCTTCCCATTAGGTAGGGTCGCCATTTCTTAAGTGCATGTAGTATTTCCAACATTTCCTTCTCATAAATAGATTTGTGTAAAAACTTTCCCTTGATTGGACGACTTTCAAAAGTAATGGGACTTTCATCTTGCATTAAAACAACACCAATTCCATTTCATGAAGCATCACATTCCACAATAAAGGTTTTTGTTAAGTTCGGTGTAGCTAAGACCGATGCTTGACACATTGGCTCTTTAAGATGTTTGTAGGCCTTTGTTGCTTCTGGAGCCCATGAAAATGCATCTTTCTTCAATAATGTTGTTAGCGGTGTTGCTACTTTCCCATAATTCTTAACAAACTCGCAATAATACCCTGTCAACCTGAGAAATCCTAGCAGATGCTTTATGGATGTGGGGATTTTCCATTCCTTAATGACTTTAAATTTGCTAGGGTCTACCTTAACTCCTTCATGAGATACAATATTACCCAGATATTCCACCTCTTGTACTTCAAAGAAACATTTGGATCTCTTTGCACATAATTGTTTCTCCTCCAATAGTTGTAGCACCCTGTGAACATGTTCAACATGATCCTTCCAAGACTCGCTGTAGATTAGTATATCATCAAAAAATACTAACACAAATTTTCTAAAGAAGGGTTTGAAAATGGAATTCATCAAACCTTCAAATGTAGAAGGTGCATTGGTAAGGCCAAAAGGCATCACCAAAATTCATAATGACCCTCATGAGTTCTAAATGCTATTTTCCGAATGTCTTCATTCTTCATTCTGATTGATAATATATTGAATGAAGATCCAACTTCCTGAAGTAAAGTGATCCATACAATTCATCCAGTAATTCATCAATGACAAGAATGGGAAACTTATCTTTAATAGTGAGCTTGTTGAGCTCCCTATAATCCGAACACATGCGCCATGATCCATACTTCTTGTGCACCAATACTACTGGAGCAGAGAAAGAACTTTGACTAGGTTGAATTATACCAACCTCTAGCATTTCTACAACCATACGTTCAGTTTCACTCTTTTGGGCATAGGGATATCTGTACAGCCTGATGTTTGGAGGAACACTTCCTGGAATCAAATAAATAGCATGATCTTGGTCACAAATAGGTGGGAGAAATTTGGGAGTCTCAAATACCTTGGAATGATTGTCCAATACTTTTTGGAGATCTAGAGAAATAGATGATTTCGATGTGGATACATCTGGCGAACATAATTGTGCAATTACACCTCTTTATTCCTTTTTTAGAAGCTTTGTCATATTGGCGAAGGAATTCAATTTTATTTGAAACTTTATTATACTACGATTAAAAACATAATTACAATTATTTGCATAGTCAAAATAACTGAATACAATATAATATCGAGAATTTTTGTCAATCACCCAGCATTTCTAATGAAATTTGATTTTCGATTCATATAAGCTCATTCACCATGGGCGTTTTCATGCCAAACATCCCGTGGAAGGTGAATTATGAAAAATCTAGGGCTGAAATTATGAAAAGCACTAAGAGCCTAGTAGTAAGAGCCATAATGTTCATCCACAAATACATTTCGAGATCATCAGGGTATGTTCTTACCATCACAGATTTTCTATTCTATTATTCATATAAACATGAATACTTAAAAAAACAATCACTAAATTCCTCTTTCGACGTATTTAGGAATGCCTCTTTTGCTATACCTTATTTAGGAATTCCTCTTTTACTTACCTTATTAGCATTTGGAACAAGCTCATGCAAAGTTTTCAAGTTTTGTCCAATTCTGTCTCTCCCTTCCTGCCAGCTAATTAGCAAAAAAGGTCAAAACCGTCTCGAGACTAAAAGATTTGAGACGAAAAATAGAATATTTTCTCACTAGTTCAGCTACACTGTGAGGATCCATATCTTGACCTTGACCAGCCCTCCCACATATCCTTGGAGTTCCATTAAAAACTTTTCCACCAGTTTCCCTGTCAACATTACCCATGTCTTGCAAATGATTTCCGATATGTTGTTTCCAGCTATAGACTTACAGAGCTTCTGTATCATGTGTATCATGAGCTACCCAAGACAGTTCTCTTCTTACAGAACTTAAGTATCACAAGCTACCCAAGACAGTTCTCTGCTCGATCACAAGCTACCCAAGACAATTCTCTATTTGTTTTTCTATTGAGAATATTCAACTACTTATACTAAGTAGTAAACAAAAAAGTAGGTTTTCAAGGAAACAATTCTTGTATTTTAAATTAAAATAAAGAGTATTATTCTTATCTATATAAAATAAAGATGAACCTAATATTAATTTTAATAATAAAATAAATATTAACCCTATTAACGAAAAAAATATATTTAAAAAATATATAATTCATAGGTTTAGTTTCATTTATGGTTATAAAAGGGATATTTCTTTTATTTATTGTGGTGTGCACACCTGAAAATATTAGAAAGTAAAGTATTGTTTTTTTATATATATATATATATATATATATATATATAATATATATAATATATTATATAATTTATTTTTTACTATTATTTTTAAGATAGACACTACATTGTTATGAAGTTTTTTTTATTTACTCACTAAGTTTTTAGTCAAATAGGTATACAATCTATAATTTTGTGTTTATTGTTTATCAAGTTTGTACAATATCATGGGCAACTACCATAACTTATCAATACCATTTGCCCAAAAACCATAATTTATTTCAAAATCAAAATATTTATTTTAATTTTATTCCATAATATTTTTATACCTACCTAGTTCTTGACGTCCCAAAATATTATGAAGATATTATTATATTTATATATATATATATATATATATATATTATATATATATAATCAGTAGAAATATTGGTATTATTATAAATTATCAATTATTTTTTGGATAAGATGCAAGTACTAAATAGAAACACAACATATTACCACTTTATTTTATTATTTAATGAAATATTATATATTTCTTTATTTACATAAAACCATTAAGTATTATAGTCAAATAAATATGATGAGTTTAAAAGGTTTATAAATTCAATTTCAAAATCGATATAGGTTAGTTTTTTTCTTAATTAATATTTTTGGTCATGTAAATGTGTAACACCCCACATGTGGAAGTAAAAAATGAAATCAAATTATTGTTGTTAGTATTTTTATTTTAATTTTTTGTAATTATCAAAATAAATATAAAAATGAACAGTTATAATAGATAATAAGGAATTTCTAGAGTCAAAATATAATGAAGATTCCAGGATAATGTAAAGAAAGTTTAGGAAAACAGTTGAAGGCAGTTATTATTCAGTTCCTTTCTTCTAACGTGAGGGACAAACTGGATGTTGGCTACCATAGGGAGGAATCACCTGAAGAAGAAGGATACATGAAAAGTAGGAGTATTTCTAGAGTTGGTTGTGGATATTTCTCAAGTCAGATTGATTTCTCAAAATATCCAGACTGGAATCGGGTCCTGAGGTTTAAAAGCCTAACCTTGACAAGTTATATATAGTTGTGCGAAACTTTTGCTGGGGGGAATGTGGATATAATTACGAGTTCCATTGGAAAGGCAGACTGGTCTCATTCTGGTTCCAAACTCTTAATCATCTAAGGAATTTCAAACTCTTAATCATCTAAGAAATTTCAGATAGGTACATTACTCATTGTTTTTTATGATCGAATAAGTTCATAATAATGTGTGACACTCTCAACTAATTTATGAATAGAAACAAAATAAAGGTTTCGTTTTTTCTCTAAAAAAAAATTCTTGTAGTTCTTTCTTATATGGAAGTTAGCTTGTAGCAAAAGTTTTAATGGTTGGTACAGACCAACAATTTGTATTTGTGAGTATGTCAATCCTTATTAAGGGAAAAATATAGACAATGTTGTTGATAATAAGATGTAAAACCTGTTATTGTTGGTAAAAGCAATCTTGAGTCACGCGGTATTTTACTCTTGTTAAAGAATTGTTGAATTAAAAGGCGAGGACTGTAGCTAAGAATAGTGCATTGAATGGATTGTTGTTATAGTTATCCACCTTGCGAATAATGCTCTTCAATTTACTAGTAATACTCTCTAAATACACCCTACCAATAATGTTCTTCAATTTACTAGTAATACCCTCTAAATACAGAAAACAGTCATGCATTGCACCCCAAAGACATAACACTATCCTAATAATAATGAATATAAAACATGTATATGCATATAAGAATAAGTTTTGCTAATTTTGTTGGTTTAGAATAGTTAACAGTAAGAGATTTTCTATTGAACCGTGAACCTAAACCAAACAACTCTACATTCTAAATAGCGAACTTGAGTCACGTTTAGGCCATAGTAAGGAAAAAACGAAACCTAGTCACCAAAATTACCTTTTTGCGGGTCCCATAAGGACAACGAAGAGGCGGTTCCTAGTGGTTGAAGGTGGAATCTGAGACTTTTACCTTAAAGAAAGGAAACCCTGTTATCAACACAGTAGCTAATTGTAACTGAATTGATTCATAACAAACAAAATGATAATAGCTTCAATAATATCAAATGAGTAGAAAACATAAATAACCTAGCTGACTGGTTCAGCTAGCTGATGGTGCAGCAATAGGTCTACAATCGAAAAGAGCCAAATATGAAATACAGAGAAATGGCTCTCAAACAAAAAGGAGTAGTAAATCAGGCTTGATATACATATATTAACCAAAGTTAAGTAAGTGTCACATTTAATCCATTAGAGATAAACTCGAGGGTGAAACCCTCCTGAAAACAAATATTAAACCTCGGCAAAATGCCAAAAGGAACTTGAATCGACCCTTAGATCCATTAATAGGATCGAAGTGCAAAGACAAAACCTCTGAGGTTCTGTTCTGCAGAAACGTGTTAAGAGGCTATTCCTTTTTCCATATGACAGGGATAATTTTTCATGAGAGCCATAAGGGAACATATGCGATTGCCAACATGAAGGTGGAGAGTCATTCATTCCAAGCCATCCTCTGGGACTCTGAACCTTACCCACCTCTTTGAAAACCTGATGGGTAACCTACAAACAAAAGGACAAAGATATTAAGCTAGATATTCGCCTCCGACTCCACAAAAAGGACAAAAAAATTAATAAGTGAATGAGGATTACCAGATTTTGCTGCAAGTGGGGTGGGCTGATGGGGGTAAGCTGAGTCCTAAGCAGTGGCAATACCCTATACTGACCATTGAGCAATAAGGAAAGCTCACCATGAACCCGAAACAGTAGGACCATACCAATTTTCCCAGTGGAGAATAACAGAACCAGGGAAGAGTCGAGCTCGTTTCTCTAGATGTAACGAATGAGAACGAGGTTGGTTCATGATGAACCAGGGAGGCAAGCACCCTAACCCTAATGTATTGCCTCTCGGGCGTCTGATGGGCTTCCTCAGGGAAACAATATGGAAAGGCTTCGAAGTGGAGTATGGATCAACATGCACCTGGAGGGCGCCTCGAGTGTTTGAGAACCATCTGAATTAAAGATGAGCGCATATAGGTATTACCATGGTTAAATATCATAACAATTGTCAGGGAATATAACATCAAATCCAAACTTAGATTTGTAATCTCTGCCAGGTTTATTCCAATTAAATGTTTGTACCATAATCATACTTATATATGTAATTAATCAAATGCTTATGGCATGATTATTGCTTGAGTTAATTCTGCAATTATATTGAATATACCTTTATGGTAATTTGGATGGGCTAGGGAGTTAAAAGGTAGTATGAATGTAAATTTTCTTTCATTACCCTATACCTAGGTCATGTAGGTGTGACAAGTGGTATCAGAGCCCCGTGGTTGCTACAATGAGGCCTAAAAGGAGGATTATTGAATAACAAAAGTAATTATGATACACAGAGGAAGATGGTTGACACATTTTGAGACGAGGAGTAGGATATGCCCCCTATAGAGGGACAACTTGACATAACGTAGAGGTTTGGGTATAGTTGAGTGAGCCAAATCAGAACAAAAATGTTGCACTACTCGAAACAATACTAGCAGAGATGTTGAACTTTCGAGCAGATAATGAAAGTTTATGATTGGAGCAAGAAAAGATTATGAAGAGTCTTTCGGATATGCAAAATCAAAGGAATCCTAATCCCATTGAAGATGAGAAAAATATTATACAATCAATAGTTTTGTGTTGATTGTTTATCGTGTTTGTACAATATTATGGGCAACTACCATAATTGTGAGTTCCATTGGAAGGGTAGACTGGTCTCATTCTATTTGCAAACTCTTAACCACCTAAAGAATTTCAGATAAGTACATTACTCATTGTTTTTTATGATAGAATAATTTCATAATAATGTGTGACACTCTCAACTAATTTATGAATAGAAATAAATAAAGGTTTGGTTGTTTCTTTAAAAAGATTTCTTATAGTTCTTTCTTATATTGAAGTTAGCTAGTAGTAAAGGTTTAATGGTTGGTATGGACCAAAAATGTCTATTTTCCAGTACGTCAATCCTTGTTAAGAGAAAACTATAAACAATGTTGTTGATAATAAGATGCAAAACCTGTTACTGTTGGTAAAAGCATTGTTGATTTAAACAGTGTATTACTCTTGTTAAATAATTGTTGAATTAAAAGGCAGGGACTGTACCTAAGAATAGCATGGTGAATGGATTCTTGTTATGGCTATGCACTATACGAGTAATGTTCTTCAATTTACTAGTAATACCCTCTAAATACACCTTGTGAGTAATGTTCTTCAATTTATTAGTAATACCATCTAAATACAGAGAACAGTCATGCATGGCACCCCAAAGAGGTAACACTATCCTAATAATATTGAATATCAAACATGTATATACATATAACAATAATTGTGGCTAACTGTGTTGATTTAGAATAGTTGACAGTGAGACATGTTCTATTGCATTGTGAACCTAAACCCAAAAACACTGCATTTTGAATAGAAAACTTGAGTCATGTTTAGGCCATAGTAAGGAAAACACTAAACCTACTCACCGAATTTATCTTCTGGCCGGTCCCATTCGGACAATGAGCAGGCAGTTCCTGGTGGTTGAAGGTGGAATCTAATACTTTTACCTTAAAGAAAGGAAACCCTATTATCAGGGTTGCCACTAATTGTAACCAAATTAATTCATAACTTACAAAATGATATTAGCTTCAATAATATCAAATGAGTAGCAAGCATAAATAACGTACAACATTCATTCTAGCCATTACAAAGAGAAAAACACATATAAGTCGTTGGGAAGCATTTCTTAACTAAATTGAACTCAACTTAGGTAGTTCGAATCTTATAGCCTGAGAGACTGAACCCCTCGACAAGAAAGCTACATCGAGGAATCTTGACTAGTTAACTTAGCTGATGGTGTAGCAGCAGGACAACAATTGAAAAGAGCCAAATATGTAATACAGAGCAATAGCTCTAAAACATAAAGTAGTAATAAATCATGCTTGATATACATATAGTAAACAAACTTAAGTAAGTGTCACATTTAAGCTGCACGAGGTAAACCCCATGGTGAAACCCTCCTGAATACAACTATTAAACCTCGGCAAAATGCCAAAAGGAACTTGAATTAGTCCTTAGCTCCATGAACAAGCGTGAAGTGCAAACCCAGAACCTTCGAGGTTCTGTTCTAAAGAAATGATTTAAGAACGTATTCCTTTTCTGCATGACAAGTATAATTTTTCATGAGAACTACAAGGGAACATATGCGATTTCCAAATTGAAGGTGCAGAGTCGTTCCTTCCAAGCCATCCTCTAGACCCCCTAAACCTTACCCACTGCTTGGAAAACCTATTGGGCAACCTACAAATAGAAGGAGATAGACATTAAGCTAGATATTTGCCTCTGCTGCCACAAAAAATACCAAAAATTTATAAGTGAATGAGGATTAACAAATTTTGCTACAACTGGGATGCCCCAACGGGGGTAGGTTGAATGCTGAGTAGTGGTAGTACCCTATACCGACCATTGAGTGACAAGGAAATCTCAACATGAACCTGAAACAGTAGGACCATATCGATTTTTAGAGTGGATAATAGCAGAACCAGGGAAGTCAAGCTCGTTTCTCTAGATGCAAGCAATGAGAAGAAGGATGGTCCATGATGAACCAAGTAGGCAGGTACCCTAACCCTCGTGTCTTCCCTCTTGAGTGTTTGATGAGCTACCTCAGGGAAACAATATGGAAGGGCTACTAAGCAGAGGGTGGATCGACATGCACCTAGAAGGCACCTCGAGGGTTTGAGAACCATCTGAATTAAATATGAGGGCATATAGGAATTACCATGGTTAAATCTCATAACAATTGTCAGGAAATATAGCATGAAGTCGAAATTTAGATTTGTAATCTTTTTCAGGTTTATTCCCATTAAATGTATGTAGCATAATCAAACTTTTATATGTAATTAATCAAATTCTTATGGTATGATTGTATTGCTTGAGTTAATTCCGAATTATATTGAATAGACCTTTATGGTAATTTGGATGAGTTAGGGAGTTAAAAGGTAGTGGTATCAGAGCCCTGAGTTTGCTACACTAAGGCTAGAAAGGAATATTATTGAATAATAAAAGTAATTATGATACACAAAGAAAGAGGGTTGATGCATTGTGAGACGAGGAGCAGTATATGCCCCCTCTAGAGGGACAACTGGACATAACCCAGAGGTTTGGGTACCGTTGAGTGAGCCAAATCAGAACAAAAATGTTGCACTACCAGAAACAGTACAAGAAATAGTCGAACAACTACCAGCAGAGATGTTGAACTTACAAGCAGACAGTGAAATATTATGATTGGGGCAGGAAAATATTATCAAGAGTCTTTTGCACATGCCAAATCAAAATAATCCTAATCCCAGTTAGGATGAGGAAAATAGAAAAGAGTCGCATAGATAGCAAGATGAGCATCCAAAGTCTAACGGAGGGCGAACTTTCCGTGAAGAATAATCTGATAATTTTTCTGATGAAAAACGATTTAAGACACAAAAAACCAAACTTCAAGGGAAATATGAAAATATCGAGACAACAATATATAGTGGAGAGGTTGACGAAGCGATAGAGGCTTTGTTAATCAACATGAACAAATACTTTCAAATATATGAATACGATGAAAATTTGAAGGTATGGTTAGCAATATACCAGTTGCAGGGTAAGGCCAAATTGTGGTGGGAAGAAATTAAAATAGTCAGGGAAATTGATGAGTAAAAACTCACATGGGAACAATTCCATAATAATTTTAAGGACAAATATTTGAATGAGTAGTTCTATGATGACAAGGCAAAAGAGTTTCATGACCTGAAATTGGGACAAAAAATGGATGAGTTCACAGCTATGACAAGTTGGAATATGACAATCCTAAGACGATGGATGTGGTTGTTTGGAAGGCTTTAATTTTCTATCAACAAATGAAGCAGAAGGGCGAGGTCACCAAAAATTGGACAAATAAGAAAGAGCAAAGAAATTTCTCAACCAACAAGAGCATGAAAAATATTACTACCAGATATCCAGGTCAAAAAGGATCAAGCGGACCAGTGGGTAGGAATCAAAAAAGGTATAGACCTTAAAGTGAAGTGAAAGAGACCAAAGCATCTGGCAATATGGAAGCTAATCAGGTTCCTAAGCCTCCTTTGCAGTGTTGGGGTTGTTGGGAACCCCATTACTAAAAAAAATGTCTCCATTGAGGGAAAACGGAACTAATTGTGAACGTTCAAGAAGCTTCTACTATTCATGATATGGCTAGGAATATACGAAGGATTAACACAGTGTGGGAGTATCAACATGCAGAATAACAACCATCGATGGTGGAGAAAGAAGGTAATATATCCAACCATCTTGTTTCCATTCTGATAGATATTGGTGCAAGCTTAAGCTATGTTAACCCAAGAGTAGTTGCTTTATGTCATTTGGCAAGTACAAAGTTTAAGAATCCTTGGATGCTCCTGGTAGTAACAAAATCTAAGAAAAGAGTTAATGCAAACATAGGTTATTGTGTAAATAAATATCCCAGACAATAGGTTAAAACTAGTTTAAATTTTCTATCGTTACGTTTCAATGATGTATTAATAGGTATGGATTGGCTAGAGAAACATTGGAACATATTAGACTGTAAGCGAAAAACAATTTACTTCCTATATGATAATGGCAACAGAGTAGAAATTCAGGGTAATAGAAGAGAAGTTAAGTTGTGACCCATTACACCTCAACAATTAGGGAAACATATGTGTAAATGCTGACAAATTACGCAATCCAGGTAGGATATACTAACTCTAAATATAAAATATATGTCTTGGGAAACATACCAATCGTTAAAGAATTTAAGGATGTCTTTCGAGAAGGTATTATGAGATTACCACCCAAAACTAATCTTGATTTTACTATAGAATTGATTCCTAGTGTTGCTCCAATTTCCAAAGCTCCTTACAGAATGAGTGTTCCAGAGTTGATAGGGTTAAAAATGCATCCCCAAGGACTATTGGATAAGGATTATATTAGACCCAGCATGTCCCCTTGGGTGAAGTTGCGATTTTATTTGTGAGGAAACTTATATGACTTGTCCTTGATCGATCCATTCATATTTAGTAGGAGAAATGGTTCATGCTATGATCACGAGTGTGGATTGATAAAGTTTGATTGATAGTGTTGTAACTAGACATTTGGACGTGAGATCTACTAGTCACCTAGTCTAAATAATTCATTAAAGTGATATTGATGAGTTTGATATCAATTTTGATCTTATATCTAAACTTTGACAATTTGACATAGTTGATTTGATTGCACAATATTGATTTGTGTAAGGCTAAACAAATTTCTTTTGTCAAGTGTTATGTTTGCAGAAATCATTGTATGAAACAAGATCCGTAAGCCTAATTTGTCTGCATTAATATTTATTTGGTGAAGCTAGGATGATGTATCAATCCAAACCTATACTTCAAAAGTGGTCCAAGGTATGGCTTTGATTTTGGATTTATATAATGATGGTCTATTCTTGACAGGAAATGAGCCTATGTGTTGAAATATGGCAACAAGAATATTCCAATTTAATTTGTCCTTGAATTATTGTGAATTAAAATCAAATTTAGTCTTAACAACTACTTGGAATTAATTAATTAATTTATTTTGAATTAATTAGTTGGAGAAATTCAAGTTAGAAGTCATTCTGAAGTCATGCAATAGTTATCCCTTAAATCAAGGAGATAAGATTGAGTTATATTTGAATTGTAATTAATTAACTTAGTTTACTGAGTTAAGTCCAGTTAAATTAGTTCCAAACAATTTGAGGAATTAATAGAGAGTTAATAGTCAATTGATGCATTAATGCATTGTCTAGTGCTACTCTAGTTAACAGAAGATTTCCTCCTCAGAAACTCATGCATGTCTATTATGAGAAAGACCCAGTTGAGATAAATGTTGAGGACAATGTACTATAAGTTGCATGTGTTTGCTCACGGAAAAAAACTAATGCATGCATTCAAGGATTTAAGCCTTGAGGATTGCAGTTTTGTAGGAAGTGTTCCACTTGGTTGGAGGAAGTTTTCCACTTGGTCAGAGGAGAATCATCCCAGAGGGACAATGGAAGGAAATGGGAGCTTGGAGGGTAGTGAGAGAAGCCAATATTTCCTCTAAGCATCTGTATAGATTGTACTGAGAGATGGTTGGGTTTGAGAGTTAAGGCTTTGTATAATTCCTATGTATTTCTACCTTGTATGATAATACAAATAGTGGAGGTTTTAGCTGAGGTTTTCCCCAAAGTATTTTCATGTGTATTGTGCACTGATTCTTCTTCTTCTGGTTATATTGTTCAACTTGATCTGTAATCTTCCGCAAATTGATAGTAGAAGTAAGTTATTGTATTTTTCTTTAATTTATATTGCATTATCGGGTTAACCTACATCAGATTTTCTACATGGTATCAGAACTAGATTTGTAGAAATCTATACATGGTATCAAAGATGTGAATAGTATATTGAGAAGAAAATTCGAAGTTTGAAGTTCAGGGTTGCAGGTGCAAATCGAATTCATATCATACTTTAAGGTTGACCAATGGTGTTCTATGGCTTGAGACTCGAGTATGCCTTTGAAGGTAGATCGAATTACATCGCATGGAAAGATAGAATGGAGGTTGTATTGGAAGTAAACGGCTTGAAGGAATTCATTGATCAAGAAATCCCAAAGCCATTTTCAACTAATGCACAAGAGTTGGCTAACTTGAAGAAGTGTGTGGCAAAGGTGAGAAATATTATCCTTGAGGGAGTTCGAGACCATATTGTGTCGAGTCTCCATGGAAAGGATACTCCATTTTCAATGTGGAAGACATTGAAGGACCTCTACCAGAAAAGTAGCATCCAGAGGAAATTGGTGCCAAAGGATAAGCTTCAAAGAATCATGATAGAGAAGGGTGATACTATTTCCACATATCTGAACAAGCTCACCACCTACAGGGATGGGCTTCGCAGTGTGGGAATAAGTACTGTTGATCATGATATGTTGAGCCTCACATTCCTTGGCCTTCCAAAGAGTTGGAATAGCTACCAAGACTCTGTGAACAGAAGGGAGAAATTGTCGGATTGGGAATGACTGTGGTCAAATCTTCTACAAGAGGAGATCAAGAGGAGCACACGAGATGGTTCTTCATCCAAGGACGATGATGAAAAAAATATGGCCTTAGCAAGTAAGGCAAGGAAAGGGAAGGTAAATAATTCGCATTCAAAATAATATTATTCTCATGGAGGGAAGAAGGTGACATGTATGAAGTAAGATTCTTTAATTGTCACAAGATGGGACATTATGCGACTAATTGTTTTATCAAAGAAGTCCAAGAAGGGATCCTCGGAAGGATTGGAAGTTGAGGCATTAGCCTCTTATCTTGAAATGGACTTTACCCCCATCACATGCACGGTGTCGTCGATGATGGGTTGTGTCTGGTATCTTTATAGTGGAGCCTCATTCCACATGACCGGTGATGAAAGTTTATTCAGTGCCTTGGAGGAGAAAGACCTCAAGATGTGCATAGAGATGGGTGACGCCAAAAGGTATATTGTTTCAGGTGTGGGAACGGTCGCTTTTCAGAGGGAGCATGTAGCTCCTATCACCTTGACAGATGTGAAGTATGTGCCTAGACTGAAGAAGAACTTGGTATCGGTCACAATGTTGGAGGAAAAAGGCTATGATGTTGTCTTCATTAAAGGAAAGGCATTCCTAACACACATAGCCACGGGTCAGACCAAAAGGATATGGATTCGGTTGAATCATCTCTATAAACTAGAGGTAGATGATTGTACAAAATTGAGTAAGAAATCAGAATTGGTACAAAGCCAAGACATTGGCGAGTTGTGGCATAGGTAGTTGGGCCATTTGCATCATGGGGCTTTGAAGATAATGCAGCAGATATCTACAGGACTTCCCAAAGTTGGACCATTCTCTACGGCATCCACAACGAAGAAACGGTATTTTCTGATTTTCATTGATGACTGTTCTCGTAAATTCTGAATTTATTTCATGCAGAAGAAGGACCAAACTTTCACAAAGTTTTGTGAGTTCAAATCCTTGGTCAAGAAAGAGTCAGGGAAGAAGATCAAGACCTTGAGAAGTGACAACGGTGGAGAATATGTCTCTCAAGAGTTTAAGGAATTTTGTGCAACGAAAGGAATTAAACGAAAGTTGACAACACCTCATAACCCACAGTAGAATGGGGTGGCTAAGAGGAAGAACAAAACTTTTGTAGGGGCAACACGACAGATGCTGCATGACCAAGGCGTACCACTTCACTTGTGGGATGAGGCATGCAACATAGCGGTCTACTTGTAGAATAGAAGCTTGCATCACATACTTGGCATGAAGACACTAGGGGAAGCTTTCTCCAGTAAGAGACTAGATGTGGGTCACTTTAGGATCTTTGGCTCATCGGTATATTACCATATGACAAAGGATGCGTGGAAGAAGCTTGATACGACAACAAAGTTGGGGATATTTTTGCGGTACACTGATACACCTCACAACTATCGGGTGTACTTGCCTACCTATTGGAGGAGAGTGGTTCGTAGAGATCTCAAGTTTGATGAGCAAAAGGCCATGCAAGTTTCCCTTGAGACGGAGCTCCAACTATAGGCTATGGAGGAACTGTTGGTTACTGAGGAGGAGGAGCCAGAGGTTCCAAGAGTGGAGACGTCCCCTCAAGCAGAGTCTTCTAGAGATGGAGAGAAGCGCACAAGATAAGCTGACAGATTGTTGGAGGATGTGAGAGAGAATTTGGGAGCACCATCTTCTCAACGCAGACTGAGCAGGTCACCTGAGAGGTACACTAGATACATGGCTCTTGCTAGGGAATGTGTTGAGACCGGGCCATCTTCCTTTGAGAAAGTAGTGTAGCAGCCGATTTGGGTTGATTCTATGGTGGAGGAGTATGACTCCATAGTTTGTAATAGTGTTTGGGACATTGTTCCAAGACCACAGAACAAGTCAGTTGTTAGTTCTCGTTGGCTTTACAACGTAAAGCAATTTGTTGATGGTAGTGTGGAGATGCATAAGGCAAGCTTTATACCTCCTGGATTTTCACACATCAAGAGGATCATGTTGCGCCAGTATATTTCAACGAAGGAGAAAGATGCTGACATTTTGACAAAGGCATTGTCAAAGTCTAAATTTGGGTTCCATAGAGACATGATCGGCGTGGTAGATAATCCGTTTTTTATTGAGAGGGAGTGTTGAAATATTGCAACAAGAATATTCCAATTTAATTTGTCCTTGAATTAAATTGTGAATTAGAATTGAATTTAGTCTTAACAGCTACTTGGAAATAATTAATTAATTTATTTTGAATTAATTAATTGGGAAAATTCAAATTAGAAGTCTTTTTGAGGTCATGCAAGAGTTATCCCTTAAATTAAGGAGATAAGATTGAGTTATGTTTGTGTTGTAATTAGTTAACTTAGTTTATTGAGTTAAGTCCAGTTAAATTAGTTCCAAAATATTTGAGGAACTAATAGAGAGTTAATAGTGAGTTGATGCGTTAATGCATCCACTAGTGCTACTCCAGTTATCTAAATATTCCCTCATCAGAAACTCATGCATGTTTATTCTGAGAATGAATGAATTGATATTAATGTCAAGGACATTGTACTATGAGTTACATGTGTTTGGTCATGAAAAAACTAATGCATGCAATCAAGGATTTAAGCCTTGAGGATTGCGTAGTTTTGGAGGAATCTTTCCACTTGGTCAGAGGAGATCATCCTAGAGGAAAAACGCAATGATATAGGAGCTTGGAGGGTAGAGACGAAAGCTTGAGAGAAGCCATGATTTCCTGCGAGCATCTGTGAGGATTGTACTAAGAGTTGGCTAGGTGTGAGAGCTAAGGCTTTGTATAATTCCTATGTATTTACACCTTGTATGATAATACAGATAGTGGGGTTTTTAGTTGAGGCATTCCCCAAAGTATTTTCATGTGTATTGTGCATTTATTTTTCTTCTTCTATTTATAATATTCAACTCGATCTTTAAGCTTCCGAAAATTGATAGTACAAGTAGGTTATTGTATTCTGCTTTAATTTATATTCCATTATCGGGTTAACTTACATTAGATTTTCTACATTATGTTGATGAAGGTAAGAGGGAGATGGCCTCCAAATTTCAAATTGTAGAATCATGGCATGATGTATTATGTCCTAAAGTTGGGAAAATAAAATCTATATAGCGAAGCTATTAAAGAAAGTGGAAATGAAAATCCTTGGACATTCCGATCAAATTTCAAGAAGTTATGAAAATATTACTGAACCTATCTTGGCAGCCGCAAGTTGATTGAATCATTGGTGTTCCATATCAACACACATATGTATTTTTGGTATGAGATGTTCTTCCTATGATATCTCACTGCATGGATTTATTGATGCTATTTGGGATCTTCGTTGATAAAATAAGGACATTTTGGTGGTGCCCTAGTATTTTATATTTTATGATATTTTGGATGACAAAGTTACTAGATTTAGGGATGATCAGTGTTTTGCATGAAGTTGCTAGCATGGATAACTATGACGCAGGATGAAGAAGCTCTCTAGAGAGTTGTTTGAGAATATTCTGGATATGGAAAGATTACAATGTGATAACAACGATTGGGATCTAATTGGAAAACAATATCATATATAGATAGGACTAAGATGGCTTCATATATTGATACATTGTTTCTCTATGAGACAAACGTAGGCTTGTGGTTGCTGCCTCTGTGAGAGGGAGAATGAATATGGTATCCTTTTTGTGATATGTATATTTTTTTCTAATAAAATATTTTATTTGATGTCTTGTATGAACAAGAGACAAATTCTATTGAAACATGATGATTACCAGATATGAGCATAATGATATGTTTTTGATCTACATAGAGAATCAATGGTCAAGGACACAAAGCTATCTCATCCCCCTAGTTTTAGTTCCCAGGGTGTGGAATTTAGATGGAGGGCTCTTGGGGTTGAGGCATCTATGGAAAATAGGGCGTCACCCCTATCTATTACACATAAGGTTGGATATGTTCCTCCCTTATCTTGGTATTTGTAGATTTTATCCTAGTTGGCATCATACCCAATAGTACGGCTTGTTGGGATTGTCCCTCCCCGTATGGGAAACAGATTGAGCAGGCTTAAGGCATGTGATTATTACCTATTTGTAAGTAATGTATCTAGACAACTCGACTATGATGTAGGTGTTATACCACATGGCTCTTGAGGGTCATTATTGGGAATATTACTAGGAAATATGATGAGTTGGGATGTGCTTCCCTATATCACCTATTCTTTGATATGGGGTTGTAGATGTTAAGCTCCCTTGTCAGATTCTAGGTTAAGATTAAGTTCGTTGATGTTGTTCTACATTGAGGTAAGCTCTCCAATGTTGATGTAGATCATAGATTTGGATCCTTTGTAAAGTTTCCCTGGTCGTAGAATTAGGCTCCCTGTTCACAGAGATTTTGGGGGGTAATTGTGGCTCCCTGATGAATAGAGGGTGGTAGATTTAGCCCCCCTCTAATGAGAAATTCTTCTTATTTTTAGATTCGAGAATGTTGATCATATGAGAAGGGACAATCAAGAGATATGCAGAAGTAAGCAAGAGATGAATTGATGTGAACAGTGATGAGACATGATGATGAGATACCTATGATTGGATATGAATTGACGACATGATACAAATGAAATCATGCAAGTGGAATTGTCCTTAGTTGACAGGGAGTGATGAACTGAAAAGTACACCCAAACTCCACTTTAGATAGCTCTTCTGATGGTGATAATGATTATATTGATTTCCTCTTCCTGAGAGGACCAAAATCGACCTAAAGGTCATCAAATTTGGACAAGTGAAATATATTTTTGAATTTTGAGCCCACATGTGCATATTCGATCATGTTGGCCCTAAAGAAAATTTGAAACCCTTGGAAGGCTATAAATGCAAGTGACTTCTATCTCATTTTCACACTATCATGGATCATTCTTCTATTCTCTTTCTTATTTTTGGCTCGCATATGTCTCAGGTGTTAATGTGAAATTTCTTGGAAGGTGTATTAAAAACACTTCACTTAAGTCACTAGGTGACAAGTGACCCAAAAAAAAAACTTGATGGATAATTGCGATTTATATCTACAATACAAATGGAAAATGTGCAACAAAAAGTATAGCCAATCCAAAATATAAAGCAAAATAAAAAATATCCAATGCAATAACCCAAATGGAAGCACTTAATTTGAACAAATCTTTTGTTAAAAACACCTTGTGAAGGAGATCTACAGATGGGTTTGTAAGTCCCCCTCTGTGGGATGGGTCCTTAGATGTCCATGATGCTTTAGAAAATGATCTTCTCTCTTAACATGTGAAAAACCAAAACAAAATTAGGAGAACTCGAATGGGAGTTCAAAAGAAAAAGATGCTAATGGTGACAACGATTATGGTCATGGTGAAGAATGAGTGAAAAATTCACCTATTTATAACAAAGTATTGAGTTAATCTCGAAAATGGATAATAATAAAATTTTATAAACCAAATCAAGGTCTCACTTCTTGGAATACTTTATTATATTTATTGGACAGGGAAAAGATATTTGAAATGGTTAAATATATTTATTTAGAAATAATTAACAAATAAAATATTTTATTAATTATTTCACAAGAATTAAGAATGGTGTGAAAATTAAATAATTATTAAATAGTGATTTCACAATTATTCCAATAACTAAAATAAGGAAAATTAAATAAATAGTGATTTATTTAATTATTCCTAAGGGATTTAGTCAAATGTGACAAGGAACAATTATTTAATAATTATTCCCAGATAAAATTAAATAAATAAATATTTATCTAATTATTATAATGTGTTTTTTTATTTAAATGAGAAAATAATTTAATAAAAGTGGTTTATTAAATTACTACAGTGGAAGTAGTTTTACTATTGTAAAATTAAATCTACATGGTGTATTTCGATCCTGCTAGTTAGAAATGGCTAGGTGATCATTTTTTGGTGATAACAAATTCCCCCTACACATGAGTGTGTGGAAGAATCGTATGGGGATAGTGCAACTCCATGGTGGTAGGAAATGGGTATTTGTTTCAGTGATGGGGAAAAGTGATAATGGGGCTGAAATGGCTTCACGGAGTGCCACATGGTAGAGAAAGGCCATATAGATTTAAAATGTGTATATTTTCCTAAGGGAGATAGAAGGAGTCATTATTTATTTGACAGTTTATTGTATCCCATTTTAGTCTAATCAGCTATGGTGCAAATGGTTAGCGAGCCTTGAGCTTGGAGTTCTAGGCTATTTGGAAGGTATTTCGATTTATGGGTGGAAAGGTGCTGAGAGAGTAGTGAGATCTCTTGCAAGTCCATGATTAGACTATCTCTAACTGGATGTAACACAACCCTAAAGGTGGGCCCCATTGAAAGATTAGCAGGGCATGGACAAGGGGTATGCCACCAGTGCATGTTTGAGAAAGTTGGAGCATGTGGTTGGGGTAGTGTTTTTTGGATGGGTACGTTGTTCAATATTATGTGTTTGTTATTTGGTTTCTACACCATTGATTGTTGAGTTGTGGAGTTGTAGCTGTAGGGGTGAGTCATGGTTGAGATTGATGAACCCTAAGGTCTATGGTTGGGTAGAATGTGGAGAGCCTACAACCAATTTCTTATTTCATTGTAGATAATTTTTCACGTTTATCATGTGATTTTATATTCAATCAAGGAATGTGTGCTGGAAACCCTAATTTTCTAAATTATATGTATTGCTATCAATAATAAAGTATCAATTGTTGTTAACAGTATTCCATTGTGAAATTATGTTTTATGGTGTGTAATGGTTTGTAGATGTGAATGTTGTATTTATGCATTTTGAACATACATCATCCCCATATCCTGTGATCCAATTCTCCATTATTTAGTTACACGTTGGCATTATGAGTGGTTAAGTTGTCTAGCATTTCCTAATCGGCGGATAGGGACATAACACCATTTTTGCAGTTCAATATCAAACCCTAATAATTTCTCTATCCTAATTCTATTCTAACAATTTTAATTTGTTATCAAGCTTTGGATCTAACTCCATTTTATTTTCTACTCTCTAGTTTCTAATAGATCTATATGATCATAAAGAGTGTCTAGGGTGAGCTTGTTGAGCAACCCCTTCCTACCTTGAGGTTTTGGTATATAGTATGAATTGCCCATTGTTGAAATATAATAGTAATTTACATTGACATTAAAATTCAAATTAAATAAAAAATATCAACCACAAATAGTAATTCTTATTTATATTAACATTGAAATTAAGTAAAAACTAACATGAATATAAGTATAAACTAAAATTGACATGGATATTGAAACCATTGTGTTAGAAATTGACATGTACATTGAAATCAACACATTGATTTCATTGTAATTTTTTCATCAATAAACATTATTAATTTATTTGTATTCAACTTATTCCTAGTGTCAATATTAAAGTATTAATAATATGAACTGTCTTCTCAACAAACTAAAA
>APFE030726958.1:33887-53153 GCA_000404065.3 Pinus taeda | reverse complement strand
TAAGGAGATAAGATTGAGTTATATTTGAGTTGTAATTAGTTAACTCAGTTTATTGAGTTAAGTCTAGTTAAATTAGTTACAAACTGTTTGAGGAACTAATAGTGAGTTAACAGTCAGTTGATGCATGCATGCACTCAACTAGTCCTACTCTAGTTAACTGAAGATTCCCTCATCAGAAACTCATGCATGTCTATTCTGAGAAAGAACAAGTTGAGATAAATGTTCAAGGACAGTGTACTATCAATTGCATGTGTTATCTCATGGAGAAAACTCATGCATGTAGTCAAGGATTTATCCTTGAGGATTTCACAGTTTTGGAGGAGAGGTTTTCCACTTGGTAAAGGAGAATCATCCACAAGGAACAACACAAGGAAATAGGAGCTTGGAGGGCAGAGAGGAAGGATGGAGAGAAGCCAAGATTGCTTGTGAGCATCTGTGACGATTGTACTGAGAGTTGGCTAGCTGTGAGAGCTAAGGCTTTGTATAATTCCTATGTATTTCCACCATGTATGATAATACAATAGTGTGGGGTTTTTAGCTAAGGCTTTAGCCAAAGTATTTTCATGTGTATTGTGCCATTGGTTCTTCTTCTTCTAGTTATATTGTTCAGATCAATCTTTAAGCTTCCAAAAATTGATAATAGAAGTAGGTTATAGTATTCTGCTTTGATTTATATTGCATTATCGAGTTAACCTACATAGATTTTCTACAAAAAACACACTGTCTCTACCAAGAAATGTTGCTTATAGTGTTGACCCATGCTTGTCCCAACATGTCGTAGACCACACTGTATCATTTCGCTGATTCATCCCTCAACATTACCTAACATAAAATTAACGTAGGAATAATACAAGCATACACTATCAATTCATATCCACATGATACTAAGTGCTCATATATTTGTCATGACTACTCTTCCCAATTTATTCCTCATAAGACCATGAACCTCTTCATGTCCTTTGGCTACATAAGCAATCATTCTTCTACAAGAATGATTCCTAACGACCTTGTCAAAAAACAACATTCATACACACACATATATACATATAAACATTAACATAAAACAATTGTGATCCTGTCAGACAATAACATACGTACATATATACATACAAACATCAACATAATCATGATCACAACATAATTGCCAGATATCATAAGGTCAAGGTTAAGAGAACTTCCTTTATGCGTGTAACACATGTGCAACATCGAGAACAAAAGTTTCCAACATAGCCAAGGAATATGACACCTCAGATCCATTCAATTTACCTATTTAGGTTACCTTTCTCATGACTATACTACCACTGTCCATTTACCACTATGGACCTAGCCAGTCCAATCAACTGTCATAGTTGTACCTTCTGTTGGGCTTACTCATGCACCGAGCTTCATCTGTGTCTTACATTACTTGTTAGGTACCACAAGCTCCATCAACTTTACTCTTTCGCAACTAATTCCCAAGACTCAAAACATAAAAGGCAAGCCAAGAAACAAACAAGAAGAAAACATGAAAACCAATAACAACAATACGAAACCAAAACCAAAGTAGCAAGGCCTTGCACCGGACATAGAAAAACCATAATCAAGCACAACAAATCACCAAAATTCCAAAAGCACAAGACTAACAATAGACACCATGACTCAATCCCCATGGTTCCCAGTGCTTCCAAGAAAAGATCAACCTAAGCCTTCTCTAGAATCTCATGGCAGTCTCTTTTCCATGCAATTCCATAAATCATATTGCCATGAATGCATAATTGTTAGTGCACAAATAAAAATAACAACATACTTGTTACCTTACCTTGTTGTTCCAAGAACGTTGCTTGCAACTAAACACATCCATGCCATCTCTCAACGGACTCCAATACCTTTGATAGATCCACCTGTAACTAGAGATTAGCTAATATATTTATCAAGTACATGTTCATGAATCTAGCATATACCTGCATATTGTCAAACAAAACCAAGGTTAAGAAGGCTTCCTGTTATGCAAGGAACTCATTTGTTTGGAATTATGGTTTCCGAACATAGACGGAGGAATTCTTTCCCAATTCCCCTCTTTTACCTTTTTACCTTGCTGCAATCAAGGCTTACTATGTATGTCACATCACCCATTGTTATATTTGTAAACAACTCAACTATTACCTTTCCATGCTAATACCAAGCATGTTTCCTGCAACTCTTCACACATGTCAACCACATGTTCCAAATATCAAAACAATCATATCTACAAATTTTAAATCAACCTTTACCAAGAGTAACAATCATGTCATAATCCATAGTCAACTCATAGTCATTAGACATAATGCTGTAATTGTCAACTACATTCAAGTACATGTCAACTATCTCAACACATATATGTTAGTACAATCATCTTAAAACAAAATATTTTGAACACATACTCATATTATGGAATTCATCAAACGTTCAACAAACTTGCAAACATACAATGTTAAATAAATCAACTAGACGACATAATCAAACCGTCAAGAACCAAATATATGACATATGCGAGCTTATGCCTTACTGTATCTCAGGGGAGGCTATCTTGTCTTCACAATCAATCTAGATTAGCATGATATAATTTCACAACATATCAACTCAAACACAAGTCATATCATGCTATCCATAACAATCACTAACTAACATGTTCACATCCTAACTCATAAACAATTATCATTTATGCATAACAATCACATATGTACGATCGGTCTAGATTAGTACAACATCATGCAACATGATAAGTTGACTCGTATCTGAATGTCGTAAATCTAACCATCTGCATAGGCCCATCCCATTTAGCATGATACATATAACATCAAGATCTTAATGTAATAACCATAATCATCAAGTTACTAGCATATAACAACAGCAAGCTATATGTGATGCTCATCAACAACATATAACCTAATCATCAAGTTATCCAACATAAAACAATAGTAGAAATGCATACAACCACATGTTATTATCATTCATGACACACGTGCATGTGACTATACTAATAAACTATTATCTATCATGTATGTAACGATAACATCAAAAACATGTACATAAATGTAATTTATATAAACCTAATGCATATGACAATCCTTAAATTACATACCTTCATGCCAAACATACAATACCTATATGACGATCTTCTCTTATCCCAAAGTCTAATGATGCAACCTCATTATGATGATTTGCATCTCCTACTCTATCTCAGCCAACACATTAGCATCCTAATAACCAATAGCATCATGATGAACGAAATTGTATACAATGACTTCACAAGGTATGTTTGATGATATGAAATGATCATAAACTAAATATTGATGTAGAATTGATTAACCAACAGTGATTTGAATGTTAACTGAAGCACACAAACCGAGGAAAAACTGCTTGAAAAGAACAATTTACAACAACTGATTAAACATGAAATTGATGCATAACAAAAGTGAAAGCAGTAAAAACATAGTGATACCAGACAACAAATTAATGACAAAGTTCATCCCTAATGGACTACGTCTCTGGGTCCACTTTCAAGATGGGTGGCCGTTTTTATTAGGAATGAAAAGAAATGATTCGATTACATGGTGATTTAGTTAGACTGAACCTTGCACGCAAGCAATTGTGACCTCTGTTATTAGATAGCCCACTGAACCATCTTTCCAACGCTGCTTACGGTTTCCAAAACCGACCTCGGATACTTTCGAAACATTGAAAACAAAATCGCCTATGTCCTCCAGAATCTGCATACAAAAGTCAAAAACCACTCCTCCTGATCAATGAAGAGAAATTCTGCCTTTATAGGCCTATGGATATATTGAAACCACCTCTGACTGCATTTGAGGTGAATGTGCTGAATTGAAGGTTTTCCATTGTGTCATAAGTACACCTTAGGTAGAAGTTGGCATGGTCTTTGCTTTAGTTGAATGCGAAAAATACATTTAAAAACCAAAATAAACTTTAGGTTAGCCCAAAACTGCTAGTTGGCAGCTAACTAGGTGGAGGAACTAACGGCTCATGTGAACACTTATAATAGAACTGTTTGCTGGCGGTTACCTCGTTGGCTTACCCTCCAACAGTTCCAGTCTACGGAGATGTGTCACATTGTTAACATTTCCCACGCAGTTCCAAGCTGGCGGTTAACTCCAACATTTATCTGCCACCGTGACTAGGTGCTCACATGCCACCATGACTCTGACAGTCTCCTCTGCTTGCTGATATGACATGGTCTCGACACAGTTAACTCTACAATTAGGGGATTGTGTATTTTATTTTATAATGTTTTCTATTGTTAACATTAGGCCGAGAGTGTTTTAGGACTTAAGCTTATGAAATAGCATAGATTTTTTGCAATGTAGTATGGTAGGTTTGGAAAAATAGGTAGGACTTAGGTTTTGTAATCGATTTAATACAATAGGTTTATCATAGGATTTAGGTTTTAGATTAGGGTTTAATACAATGAGTTAGATTTAGGTGTATTACAACACATTTGTCACAAAGTGACATTCATCACATGATGACAATAAACCCATGCCTATCATCAACAAACAACGATATCAACCTTCTGCCAAGATGACACCCATGTCGACACTAATTCTACTTGTTGAATGAAAAAACACATGTCGTTGACCAATCCTAGCGGAACTGTCGATGAACTCATATCGACAACCAGATGCAAACCCATATCAACTAAACACCATGAAAACCTATTACTTGAATAACCTGACCCAACACTGTCAAACTGTTGAAGCTAAACTGAAGTGATGGCGACACTGAACACTGATGACGACACTTAAACACCTATACAATTGAATCAACGGATCCTCCTGGATCATTTGATATACTATTCATGCATAACTATAACAAATATTATACATGCATAACAACTACATATAAACATATAACACAGGAGTGCAAAACCGTATACACACATTCTAGCTAGAGTCCAGTCATCAATGCATGATGATATAAACTACACAAACCATGACCTCATGCATAACAGCAACCACCTCACATGCATTTGATAACATGTGAACATTGCCGTGCATAACAATGCATAATCAACCATGCACACATGAAGACATACACCTTCAACCTTCACATGGCGACATCACTACAACCATGATTAACACCATACAAATGCAACAAGAACATGGACTACATTCATAAGGAACACATATGCAACTGACATGAATGCATGACCAACACACCACCCATCTAGTATGAGGGGTGAACCAAGCCCTGATACCACTCTGTAGCACCCTCCTCCCACATCTACCTAATAAACCGGTCAGTCAGAGTAAATATGCAACGAGAGTCCACTATGATATGATTCAACCTACTAAGTCACGTTAAGGAAGTGGAATCAATGAAAACACACCATACATACCTTCAACATCTGCTTTAGTATCCTCAGGAACTAATCCAACACTTCAGACAACTTGCCCTTGGGTCCCACTGAAATTGTGGACAACTTAAGCCTCAATCGCTCTCATGCTATAGGCATGAAAGTGTCCAGAAACCCAAAGTCTCTCTCACAGGTTTGCCTTCTAGCATCCAGAGACCAAATTTGTTAGTGCTATGCTAGCATCCCTAGGATTTGAGCCATTTTCTGAGGCCCAGAGCCTAGGTCACTGCCCATAACTGAGCCATCTCTTCATAATAATAAAATAACATAGAAATGACAGTACTAAAGAAAATACTTGTTTAAGACCTTAATTGGACCCCAAGTAGCCATGACAAGCATTTTGTCAAACATATCACGAATATGTAAACTATAGGTGTAAATAACAGATTTGAGCATAAGGGTCTCACACTTATCTAGATTCACAATGAAGCATTGATTCCTTATCACATTAGCTTCCATTCCACCCATTATATAGAGATACATTGTTCATTCTTATATAAGTAAAAATATGATGAGAGCCATACATAACCATTGTCATAAAATACATACATAACCAGCATAATAGGGACATAAATACCCATGAAATCATAGCCATATAAACCACATATAATCCAATATAATTCTCATAGAAATAACAAGAGAAATAATATTTCATTAATGATGGCCAATCCAAACCTGAGATGGGGCTTCCACGTTCCACCCGACTATAGAATGGTTGAGCCAAATCTCTCTTCATCCATTCACCCTCGTGCCATATTCCAAGCATGAATGTGGGATCTCATAGAGCACATAAATAAAAAACCATCGAGGGATTCCAGAGACCATACAACTCAACCCATAAATCAATGATTCCACCTCACAGTTGGGCATCACAAAACCATCATCAGATCGATCCCTATCCAAGCCTTCCAAGGCTCCAGAGAGTTTGTCCAACCAAGGCTCCAAGGCTATTAACTCAACCCACCAAGGACTCCAGAGCATTTGTCCAATCAAGGCTTAAGTACTAGTAACTCAACTGAAGTTGCTACAAGGTTCCAAAGCGTTTTTCAACCAAGGCTCCAGGACTAGTAACTCAACCCAAGCTAAGGAAACATGAGAACCAACAAAGAACAAAACAATGAAAATAAAACCACAATCACCATGGCTATCTAGGAAATGGCAAGGCTAGGCAATCCATTGTCAATCCTGGTAATCCTCCATGCCAATTACAGATCATAGCCAATAAAAAACATGCATATGCCATGCATGCCAAAACTAGTGAAGGAATCATACATGCAACTTGGTACCTGCAAGAAAATATGATGTAACTGCTGATCTCGATGCCATATTTCACTTTCCTGCTCTTCATTTTCCTTCTTGCTCCCAAAGCCTATGTATGCCACAACCTCCAAGAGTGCTCCAAGAAAACTCTAAGTCTCCAAGAGTATGAGAGAGAGAGAGAGAGTGATGAGAGAGGTTCAAAATTGAACTGACCAAGTGTGAGCCAAGAGCTTGCCAACTAATCCTCAGAAGCCTTTTTATTAATTAGGCCTCTATTTTATTCATTTTCCATTATTTTCCTTCATTTTCCTCCTCACATGCAACCTGTGACTTTTTACCTCCCTTTTCTTCTAATTTCCATTATTTTCATAAATAAATGTGCCAAAAATGTCATTTTTCCTTTCTAAAGCCTTATCCATTTCCTTTCCAATTTACTTAGCCATAAACAATCAAAAGTGATCCCCATCAGTAGGATTTTTCCCAACATTCATCTTGGAATAAGTATCACATTGACCATGGCCTTATATATTTTTATATGGAATTTTCACAAGGACTGTTATAGTAGGCTAGTTAAAGTGGGTAAATGTGAGAGGGGTGGGTTATAGTTAGACTAATTACAATAATTCAAGCGAAGAGGAGTAGTCAAAAGGGGTGCAAAATGTTTGTTATGCAAGTTAACAGTAGTTCTAAAACTGAGGCGAGAAATTATTTATTGGAACGCCCAACCTTGAATCAATTTCAAGATGTGTTTCTGGAAGAAATTCCTAGTCTACCTCTACATAGAGAAGTGGTCTTTTCCATATATCTCTTACTCGATAAAACACCGACATCCAAATCTCCTTATTGGATGAGCACTCTAGAATTCATAGATCTAAAGCTAGAACTCAAGGAAATGCTGGAAAAATGATATATTAGGTTGATTGTCACCCTAGGGAGCACCGATATTTTTCATGAATAAAAATAATGGAACACTTAGGTTGTGCATAAACTACATATAACTTAAGAAAGTGACCATAAAAAATAGATACTCCTTACCATAGGTTGATGATTTATTTGATCAACTACGGGAAGCAACAATGTTTTCAAAAATTGATTTGGGATCTAGGTATCACTAGGTGTGCATTAAGGATGAGGAATTTTATAAGACATCATTTAGAACAAGGTATTGGCATTAAACATTATTAGTTGTGCCCTTTTGGTTTACTAATGCACCTGCTACCTTCATGCGCTTGATAAACAATGTATTGAGTCCATACCTGGAGAAGTTTGTGTTGGTGTTTGTTGATGATGTCTTGGTTTACTCAAAAAATAAGGAGAAGCATGAAAATTAGCTAGTTATGGTGTTACAAGTATTAATGGAGCACAAGTTTTACGTAAAAACTCATCAGATGCAAGTTCTTCCAGTCTCAGATCCAAGACTTGGGACACATAGTCTCAAAGGAGGGTGTGGAATTTGACTTAGAGAAGGTCAAAACTATTATGGTGTGGCCAATATCGAGGAATGTATTTGAGATTAGATCATTCATGGGGCTAGTAGGTTACTATAAGAGATTCATTAAAAACTTCTACAAGATTGGTTAGCCAATTACAGTATTGCAAAGTAGAGGACATAAATTTGAATGGATAGTGGAATGTGCTACAAGTTTTAGGCAGCTGAAGTATCTATTGACTCATGCACCAATGTTGAGAACAGTAGACCCATAATGAGACTTTTTTAAATGCACAAATGATTGCAAAGAAGTAGTTGGTGGAGTATTGATGAAAGAATACCAAGTATTTTATTATGAATCCTCGAAGTTGAATGAGCACAAGAAAAATTATCTGACTCACAATTTAGAATTGGTTTCCATTGTTCATTCATTGAATATGTGGATACCTAATCTCATTGGAAGGAAGTTCACCTTAATGATATATCATATGGGTCTAAATTATTTATTTGACCAACCAAAGTTAAATTCCTAGTGGGCTATGTGGCTAGCCTTAATTAGTGAATTTGATTTGGAAATCAAATATATAAAGGGAAAAAAGAACAAAGTTATTGATGCACTTTTTAGGAGGTTACAATTGTCCCATATATTAGCAGCGATTTCATATGGAACAAATCTACAATAAAATATTAAATTGGTGAAAAAACAGGAACAAAATGACAATAGGTACCAATAAATAAAAGAGGCTTTGCAGTAAGATCCCAAAGGTGAGAGAAATAAGAATTTCTACCTCTTTGAGGAAAAACTATTATAATTTAAAGGTAGGATTTATATTCCTTGTGAAAGAAACTTGAAGAGGCTCATGCTAAACGAGTTCCATAAAAAGCCTTATTCTAGCCAACTAGGGTATCAAAATATGCTAATATCCATCAAGATGTCATATTATTGGCCCAGTTTAAAAAGGGATGTGGCTGAATTCATTTCCAGATGAATATAATGTCAGAAAGTAAAGGCTAAATGCAAGCACCCAACAAGGCTGTTATAGTCGGTCCCCATTCCAAAATGAAAATGGAAAGTGATTTCCATGGATTTTATTAAAACCTTACCAAGGACAACGAAACAACATGATGCTATTATGGTTGTGGTAGAAAATTTGAGCAAGGTAGTTCACTTTGTGGCTATTAAATCCACTCATACAACAATTGATGTGGCCCAAGTTTTCATAAAATAAATAGTGAGGCTACACGAGGCACCCAATAAAATTATCTCAAATAGAGATGAAAAATTCACCTCAAAATTATGGAAATATTTTTTTGTTGGTTTGGGGATATAATTAGTTTTTAGTACAACTAACCATCCACAAACAGATGGGAAGGCTAAGAGGACAAACATAATACTAGAAGACATGCTTCAAATGTATGTCATGTAGGAGCGAAGGAAGTGGGAGGAGTTTTTTCCACTAGTGGAGGCTTCTTATAACAATGGGTACCAAGAATCCTTGAGGATGAGCCCATGTGAGGTTCTTTACAAAAGGAAATGCAACACTTTTATCATCTAGAGTTATCCAATAAATAGGTTCCATATTGGGCTTGATATGTTGAAGGAAATGGTTACCATCAGGCATAATTTAAAAGTGGCTCAAGATAAGTAGAAGAGATATGCATACCAATATAGAGTACACATATATTTTAAAGTAGGATAACATGTATACCTATGGGTTACACCCAAAAAAAATTATTTGAAAGTTGGATCTTATGCCAAGTTGGCACCATGGTTTTGTGGGTCATTTTATATTTTAGAGAGAGTAGGGCCAATAGCATATAGATTCTCTTTACCTCCTATAGTAAAGGTTCATAATTTTTTCCATGTTACTTTATTTAAAAAGTATATACAAGATATTAATCATGTGATTGATTGGGTGGTGCTACAGGTAGAACCAAAGGGAGAGTTCCATCTGGAACCTCTATGCATCCTATATCAAAGTTAGATCATGCTCTGAAATCATGTCATCAATAAATTCAAGTTGTAGTGGAGGCACTTTGGTCCCGAAGAAGCCACATGGGAGATGGTTGATCAAATGTGAGCATCCTACCCATTCTTGTTTGCTAGCTAGAAAAGTGTAAACATGATTGTAAATCGATATATATATATATATATATATATATATCACAATGGTCTTTTATGCTTGATTTAAAGCATGCTTATAATTGTGTTCGGGTATAGAACACCGAGGACAATGTTCCTCCAAGGGGGTGGGCTTTGTGAAAACCCTCAAAATGGTCTTTTATGCTTGGTTTAAAGCATGTTTATAATTGCGTTCGGTTATAGAACACCAAGGACAATGTTCCTCCAAGGGGGTGGGCTTTGTGACAACCCTATTTGGTTAATCCTCTCTTGTAAATATTTATAACTATTGTTGTAATTAAATTGTGGAAATGTACACATAATTAAATGGCTCAGAAGTAGGACATAGATTTAGAGCTATGTGGAGGAAATTTCTTGGGAAATTGGAGGAAATGTTTTATTGAATGATAGTCATGGGTTGAATGGTATGGTTTAAATGGATATGACTATATATTTATGAAGTTAGATGAAGCATATGAGCTTCCCAAAAAGGTAGGACAAGCCCATACTCATATTGGAAAATTCCACAAGCAAAAAATACTAAAAATTAAAGAAAGGAATTGTGATGGTTGAGATATTTTTCAAGCAAGCAATTCAAATAAAGAAGGGGGGGAGCCTGGAAAAGGGCAGTTAGAGGAGAGTAGAGAAAAAAAAGTCAATTTGAGGAACAACAGTAGCTTGAACAATAGTTCAAGGAGGGAAGATTATTGTTGATTAAAATCGTGGGAGGAGAAGTTCACTGGAAGGAATTACTAGGAGCAACATGTTTTTTGGGTTCTATGGACTCCTGGTTTTCATAGAGACCTTGTTTCCTTTGGATTTTTGGTTATAGAGTGTCTATGGTGTCTTCCTATGCTTGGTTGTAGGCCTAAAAATTATTTTTAGTGAGCCCTACACTCTTGGTTTAGGGTGGAGCCACTAAAGGTTTTGTTTCCTAGAAATAAATGGTAGAGATGGTGATGTCTCTAAAGTCCATAAGCTTGTAGATTGACCTGTTATTTCCTTTGAGAACTCCTCCTGAAGCTCCGAGTCTAACTCGAGGGCAGTTTACTGCAAGAAATGTTGTAGTGCATTCATCCTAAAGTTGGGTGTAGATTTGAAGTCCCAATCTTAGCTTTCAAGGCTTCATATAATGAAATATAAGTAGGTTAACTTATACTTTCTATGTTGTTACTTCATCATAATGGATGAGCTATGGTATTGTAACATGTGTTTTTATTAAGAGAATCATATTCTCTATGTGTGCTTGAGCTATTATGGATGAATGAATATGTGTATACATGTATGTGTTTGGGAGATGGTTGAGATTCCCTATGAATGTAATTTTTTTTAATAGCCAATATGATGATCTGTAGATTTAATGGAAAATTACAAGGGTTGTGTTCTGGAGGAATCCAAAAAGCCTTGGAGAAGGAAATTCATTGTTCATCATCAATGGGAAGAGATGAAATCCCTAGAGCTAAATCTTATCTAAGTCATGATAATAAATATGTTTTCACTAGGTTGTTGGAATTATGATACAAGTGTTGTCCTTGATGGCAAATCACTCACAGGTCAATTTAGTTTTGATGAAAGGCAACCCACAGTGTAATAGGTCCATTCAAATGTAATAGGGTATTGGTACAAAAGAACAAGAAGATGGAACTAAAGTCTACTAATCAGAATGAAGAAGTTGAAGGTAAAGGATGGTGAAAAGAAGTTTAAGATGTATACACAGGTCCACTTGGTCAAAACAGTGTATACACGCTAGTTCACAGAACAAAAAGAGCATATACGTATACACGCACTTTCACAAGAATAAAAGTGTGTATATGTTGGAAAATCAAGGAAATTTAACAGGAGACAGTACCAGGGGTCAATACCATGGTATTAGCCCACAATATTGAGCAGATTAATGACTATTTAATCCCGTCCAAGAATACCATGGGTCCCAAGTGGTTTTGGTCTGAGGTATTGAGAAAGGCCTAAAACTATATAAGGAGGAAAAGATCATAAGGCTAGGGTGTGCAAGTGAAAAGGGTTTTTGAGAAATACTTCTATCTGAAGTATATTTTATGTTGCAGGGGCTATGTTTGTGATTTGATTTGAAATATTTTGTGCACCTTAAATTCAATGTTGGATCAGGATCATGAGACTTGAAATGAATTATCATTGAATTATCTAATATTGGTTGGGCTAGATCTGATTGTGTACACCTGTTTTATTCTTTAAATGTCATGATCTGAGTTTTTCTGAAGTCCAGAATAACAACAGAGTTATGAGTTAATATTTGCATATATATACGTTGGTTCATCTCGGTAAAAGTGCGTGTACACGCAGGTTCTACTCTTCCAAGTAGCACATACAAAAGAAAATCATATTCTTCAAGATGTGACTGATATATCTGATCAGTTCTATTGTTTTACTACTATCTATCAATGAAATCTTCTTAGATATGAATGTAAAAAGGAATGCATAAGGAATTTGATATCTGATTGATTGATTGTATAAGTGAGAAGGGTGATCTCTACTACTGCCTATGTAAAGCTCTGTAAATTGACAGTAGATGTTCAGTATATTGCTGATTGGCACACACTTGATTCAAAAGTTTTATGTTTCAGTAGTTTTGAAGGTATATGCAGTTTTGATTAAAGGAAGTAGTGTATACACGTAGGTTGGGTTCAATAAAGTAGCGTATACATTTTGATGCATGCTTTTTGAGGTTGCATCTAGTTATGAAAGATATTGCAGGTTTATGGGTTCATCATAGTGTTATGGTGACATTGATCTGACTATTTAGATTAACTGATTATTGGTTGATGCAATTTGAAAGTTATGATGGGACCAATATGAAAATTTGATGAAACAAGGCCTTCATGTGTATTGTTGTGTACCAGGAGCATCTAGTTTGAAAATTTAAGAAACGTGGTCCCTGGAGGAAGAGAGAAGGTCGTAGCCTTTTGTAGGCTGGCACCTACATAATAGTAAACACATTGGCTAGTACAAGAGCTAGGGGTTGTAGCTCCCTTTCAGTAGAAGCTGGAAAACAAGAGAAGGTTGTAGCCTTCTGTAGGTGGGTGCCTACGTACTGGTATGTGTCTGCACTAGTACAGGATTGTAAACAAGTTTTCTTATTATTAAAAGAAAATAGAGATGCCAACAACATGTGGTTTTCACCCACATTGGGTTTCCACCTTAAATCTTGGTGTTCATGTCTGTTGCTTATGTGTGATGGTTTTTTCTTTTTTTACTGCACTATTTAATAAGTTATTGATGCATTAGTTAAAGATCAACACATGATAAATTAACTAAATCACAAGTTCCCTGGCTGGTTTCACTAATCACAGTAGCATGTACACACTAGTTCACTTCATAGAAGTAGCGTATATAAATCTGTTTGGGAAATGAAAAATTATTGATCTGATAATACTTATTCACCCCCCTCTCAGTATTATTTCCAACAATTGGTATCACAGAAGGTCCTTTAGAAGAAGCTTGATCACTTGAAGGAAGATATTTCAAGATGAATAATCACAAAGGCATGGGATCTGTCAAACCACCAATCTTCGATGGGAACAACTTGGTATATTGGAAAATAAGAACGAGAGCCTATCTTCAATCACTTGGAGCCGATGTTTGGAAAATTGTGGAAGGAGGATATCAATTTCTAGCAGCAATACCTAAAGACTATGCAGGTAAGAAGTTATATGAAACTAATGCCAAAGTTGTCAATACGTTATTGGGAAGTCTGTCAGAATCAGAATTTATCAAAGTCATGCAGCTCAAGACAACCAAAGAGATAAGGGACAAAATAATTCAGATCTATGAAGGAGACTCTCAAGTAAAATGTGCTAAGATTCAAACTCTCATAATTCAATATGAAACTCTTAAGATGCACAGTGATGAGAGTGTTGCTAGTTACTTTTTACGTATAGATGAGATTGTTAATTGTATGAATAATTTGGGTGAAGAGATAAAGGAAGCTACTTTAGTTGAGAAAATTTTGAGATCTTTGTCTTCTAAATTTGAGCCAAAAGCTTCTGCTATAGAAGAAAAACATGATCTTCAAACTATTACTGTGACTCAACTCCATGGAATCTTAATTGCGTTTGAAATGAAGAAAAGAGTTCCATCAAATATGAGAGAAGCTGCCTTTAAAGCTTCAGTAAGAGGAAAAGAAAAGGAAGAGCACAATGGACCAGGATACATTTAAGAAGAAGAAGATGAGGCAAATTTTGTCAAAAAGCTTCAATGGGGTTCCGAAAGATTCAGAGGTAAGTTACCATTCAAATGATTTGTTTGTGGTAGAGCTGGCCATTATGCTGCCAAATGTCCTCATAAAGATAAATATGAAAAGGGAAAGGAATATGCAAAAGGAAATAGAAAATAGGTTGTCAATAAAAGGAGCTACTTATATGCATGAACATAGTGATGGTTTATCCAATAGTGATGAAGATGAGACTTAACAAGATTATAGACTACTCATGGCTTATGACAATGATGATTTTTTGGATGCCTTGGAAGAGGAAGACTTTCTTGAAGAAATCGCAAAACTCAAAATATGCTTAGAAGAAAAGAATATGATCATAGATATGTTGACACACCAACTCACTGAAAGAGAAAAACACAATGAAAATCTAGAATGTAAAATCGTGGGTCTAAGAAAAGAACTTGAGAATACAAAACCTCTTAATATTAGATTTTCTAAACAATTTGAAAATTTAAATGAAATCATCAAAGTTCAACATTCTCCTTTGATAAAGACAGGTCTTGGATATACTAAAGAATCATATCAATCACAAAAGTCATCAACCTCCACTAGAAGCTATCTTGATGCAACAAAGACCAGTGCACAATATTTTAATTGTCAGCAAAGGCCTAAAATTACACATCAGGTAAATCATACTCAATTTACTCCAAGGATGAATATTAGTAGAAGCTTCAACCAACAAGTAAACAATGCCAAAAGATTCTATGATCGTAGAAATTTCTTGAATGGGAAATGTTTTTCATGTCACAACTTTGGGCATAAGGTTGCTCAATGTGTTGCTTACAAAACCATCATGACTAGAGAAGCACAAAATCAAAGGAGTGTACTAGGAATCAAGAAAATTTCCTATAATAAATTTTATCCTCTTGAAAATGAAATAGAATGTTCGATTTGTAACAACTTTGGTCATGAAGAATATGAACGCAGGAGTAAATTTTGACCAACACTTCAAAAGGAGCAAAAATAATTAAATCCCAAGATATGGAGAAAGAAGAAATCTTGATCAAAAAGATGTGGCATAGATCTGTATGTAGAAGGACAAAAAAATCAGTGGTACATCAACAGCAGATGCTCCAAACACATGACATGTGATAAAGAGAAACTGCATTCATATAATGCTTTAGAAAAGGAAAAGAATGTCTCATTTGGAAATGACACTCCAGCTGTCATTAAAGGTAAAGGTTATGTTTTCTTGAAAGAAAAGGTTAAAGTTGGAAATGTCATGTATGTAGATGGTTTAAAGCATAACCTATTGAGTGTCAGTCAAATGTGTGATGAAGGAAATGAAGTTGTGTTTCGATCAAATAGATGTGTGGTTCATGAGCTTGATACAAGAAAGACCGTGATCAAAGGGACAAGAACTAAAAAAACCTTATACATACTCAAAGGAGGAAAACAACAATGATATCTAAACAAAACAGATGAAAAATGGCTATGGAATAGAAGATTGGGAAATCTAAGCTTTTCTCAAATAAGAAAAGCATGTAGGCTCAAGGCAGTTCGTGATCTTCCAGATATCATCATCCCATAAAATACCATATGCAAACCATGTTAAGTCGGTAAGAAAACCATAGTTCACTTCAATGAAAAAGAAGGATTAGAAAGTAAGCCTCTTGAACTCATCCATACTGATTTATGTGGACCAACAAGGAAAAAGTCACAGCGTGGAGAAGAATACTTTATTTTATTTATTGATGATTTTTCCAAGATATGTTGGATAAGTCTACTAAAATATAAAGCTGAAGCATTTGAAAAGTTTAAAGCCTTCAAAGCTTTAGTTGAAAGTGACTCAGATCGAAAAATCAAATGTCTCAAATTTGATAAAGGGGAAGAATTCATATAAGATGAATTCTTTGACTTTTGTGAACAACATGGAATAAAAAGGCAATTATCCATCGCAAGAACTCCTCAGAAAAATGGCGTGGTGGAAAGAATGAACAGAATAGTTCAACAAATGGCTCAAGCTATGCATGATGAATCTGGAACTCCTGCAACCTTTTGGGGTGAAGCTGCATTTTCTGCCATGACTATTCTTAACAAAGCGAATGTTCAGGTAAATAATAATAAAACTCCATATGAACTTTGGTATGGTAAGCCTCCTACTATAAAACACTTTAGAGTTTTTGGAAACAAATGTTTCATCAAAAGGACTGATGAAAAACTTGGTAAGTTCGAACCCAGAGCAGATGAAGGAATTCTTGTTGGTTATTCATCCAAAAGTAAAGGATACAAATGTTATAATAAAAGACTTCAAAAAATTGTTGAAAGCATTGATGTTGTACTTGATGAAGCATGCAAAAATCCAGAACAAATGAAATCAACAGAGGAATATGACGGTGAGGAAGATGGGGAATTATTTCCTGTATCAAATCAAAATGATATAGAAGAAGAAACCAATGAAGCACCAGAAGAAGATACAATAGACAGGGAAAAGACTCCATCCAGGTATGTTTAGAAGAATCATCCAAAATCTCAAATTCTAGGAGAAAAAGGGGCTAGTGTACAAATAAGAAGAACTCTTACAGGGACCTCAAGTTAGCATTACTATCCTCCACCGAACCTTAGAATATAAATGAAGCATGCAAAGATGACTGTTGGGTTGAGGCCATGGATGAAGAACTGTGCCAAATTGAAAAGAATGATACTTAGGAATTAGTTCCTAGACCTCATGATAAAAATGTTATAGGAACAAAATGGATATTTAAGAATAAGTTGAATGCAAATGGAGAAGTTATTAGAAACAAGTCAAGACTTGTCTGTAAAGGGTATGATCAACAAGAAGGTATAGATTTTGAAGAAAAATTTTCACCTGTTTCCAAACTTGAAGCCATAAGGATGTTTCTTGCTCTCTCTAGTTTTCAAAAATTCAAAGTATATCAAATGGATGTAAAATTAGCCTTTCTTAATGGAGATTTAGAAGAAGAAGTTCATATTAAACAACCAGAAGGATTCATTCTTGGAAATGATGCAAAACTCGTATGCAAGCTCAAAAAGGCTCTTTATGATCTAAAACAGGATCTAAGGACTTGGTATTACCACCTTGACAAATATCTACAACAACAAGGTTTCACAAAAGGTTTTGCAGATAGAAATTTATACACAAAGATTAAAAATGATAAATTTCTAATTATCGTTGTTTATTTTGATGATATCATCTTTGGTAGTAATGAAGAATCCATGATTCAGAATTTTTCTTCAGTGATACAACAATAATTTGAAATGTCCTTACTTGGTGGACTTACTTATTTTCTTGGTCTACAAGTACAACAAACAAAAGATGGTATCTTTCTTTCACAAACCAAATATCTCAAGTAGATCTTGAATAAGTACAGAATGGAATATTTTAAACCAATATGTACTCCAATAGTAACAGGATGCAGTCTCAGTTCTAACGATGAATCACCAATAGTAAACCAACCAACTTACAAATCTATGATTGGAAGTTTTCATTATCTAGCAGGTACCAGACCTGATATCATGCATATAGTATGAATTGTTGGAAGGTTCCAAGATAATCCAAAGGAATCACATCTCCAGGTAGTCAAAAGAATTTTCAAATATCTTCAAGGAACTTAGGACTTTGGACTATGGTATCCTAAAGATACATACCTTACTCTTCATGCATATACAGATGTAGATTGGGCAGGAAATGTTGATGATCGAAAGAGCTCCAGTGGAGGTGCATTCTATATGGGTTCTCAGTTAGTGTCTTGGTTCAACAAGAAACAAAGTTTGATTTCCTTATATACATCTGAAGTAGAATATGTAACTGCTACATCTTATTTCACACAACTACTTTGTACGATGCAAACATTGCAAGAAATTTAGATCACATGTACTCCACCCATTTCCATTCTATGTGATAATACAAGTGCCATAAGTATTTTGAAAAACCTTTTCATGCACTCCAAGACCAAGCACATACCCATTAAGTACCATTTCCTACGAGAACAAGTGCTTGAACAAAAGGTTAAATTGGAGTATGTTCCCTCCAAAGAACAGGTTGCTGATATATTCACTAAACCGCTTCCCAGAGAAACATTTGAATATCTCAGACAAAAGAAGGGAGTAGTTGCTACAACATCCTGTTGTTAAATACAGTTTTCAGAGGAAGGTTGTTATACGCGGGTTTCATGAAGTATATTTGCATATATACACGGGTTTCTATGGATGAAGAAGCGTATATGTTTTTCTGAAAGAAAAAAAGTGGGTCGGACTCTAATATGGGTGCTCTATCTGATATTGATGATTACAATCTGACGATAAGCTTTGTTCATTGATTTTTATCTAACTCACAAAGATTCCTTGATGAATGACTTTTTGACAATGCACAAGTAGCACAGGTTAAGGGGGAGCATTAACCCTCATACACATTCTGCATTGTTGGCATCATGGTTTCTAAGTTCAACTATGGCTTCAAATACTTATATAATTTGTTGCATAAGTCATGTAAAGATCTAGGGTGTGATATGACTTCTTCTGTCATTGTTTATGTTTAAATGAATCCTATTGGAAATATGATGTAATTTGTATCCCCACTTTGCATGGGAGGGATGATGTAATAATTGATGTATTTATATCATGTATAAACAATTGGTATATCCCCACTTGGTTGGGTGGATGAGTCAAATATGGTGTATCCCCACTTGGTTGGGTGATTGATGTATGTATGAGTCATTGGTCATAGGGAGGTCATAGTCACTTAGTTGAGTTATAGAGTCATGTTATTCTCTTGAAACATATCTTTGTAGACTAGGAATGTACTCAAGGGGAGCATGGACAACATAATGTATAGCAAAGGGGGAGAATAGATT
>APFE030726958.1:8597-30227 GCA_000404065.3 Pinus taeda | reverse complement strand
AATTGTTGTGGTGTTACTCTAAAGAAGGTGTTGCTCTTTGTATGCTCATAATGTGCTATCATTTCCTCCGTGAAAATTGACCACGTAACAATTTGTTTACGAGAACAAAGCCCTTCATACCATAAAAATTTATCTGGTTCTAAATATGAAGATGCACATCAGTTGTTTAGTTTATAAACTCGTCCAAGAATACCATGGGTCCTAAGTGGTTTTGGTCTTAGGTATTGAGAAAGGCCTAAAACTATATAAGGAGGAGAAGATAATAAGGCCAGGTTGTGGAAGTGAAAAGGGTTTCTAAGGAATACTTCTATCTGAAGTATATTTTATGTTACATGGGCTATGTTTGTGATTTGATCTGAAATATTTTGTGCACGTTGAATTCAATGTTGGATCAAGATCATGAGACTTGAAATGACTGATCATTGAATGATTTGGTATTGGTTGGGCCAGATCTGATTGTGTAAATCTGTTTTATTCTTTAAATGTCATGATCTGAGTTTGTCTAAAGTCTAGAATAGAAGTGAAGTTATGAGTTAATATTTGCAGATCTATACGCTGAGTTGTCTCAGCAAAAGCGTGTATGTACACAGGTTCTACTCTTCCAAGTAACATATACAAAAGAAAATCCTATTCTTCAAGATTTGGCTGACCTATCTGATCAGTTCTATTGTTTTACTGCTAACTGTCAATGAAGTCTTCTTAGATCTGAATGTAAAACTGAATGAATGAGGATATTGATATTTGATTGATTCATTGTATAAGTGAGAAGGGTGATCTCTGCTACTTCCTGTGTAAAGCTCTGTAAATTGATAGTAGATGTATAGTATATTGCTAGTTGGTACATACTTGATTCAAAAGTTTTATTTTTCAGTAGTTTTGAAGGTATACATAGGTTTTATTAAAGGAAGTAGCGTATACACATAGGTTGGGTTTAGTAAAGTAGCGTATACATTCCGATGCATGATTTTTGAGGTTGCAGTTGGTTCTGAATGATAATGCAGGTTTCTAGGTTCAGCACAGTGTTCTAATGATAGTGATCTGACTGTTCAGATTATCTTATTATTGGTTGTTGCATTTTGAAAGTTCTAATGGGACCAGCATGAAAATTTGATGAAACGAGGCCTTTATGTGTATTGTTGTGTACCAGGAGCATCTAGTCTGAAAATTTATTAAACATAGTCTGTGGAGGAAGAGAGAAGGTCTTAGTCTTTTGTAGGCCGATGCCTGCATACTAGTAAACACATTGGTTAGTACAAGAGCTAGGGGGTTGTAGCTCCCTTCCAGTAGAAGCTAGAAAACGAGAGAAGGTTGTAGCCTTCTATAGGTGGGTGCCTGCGTACTAGTATGAGTCTACAACAATATAAGATTGTGAACATATTTTCTTATTATTAAAAGAAGACATAGATGATAGCAGCAGGTGATCTTCACCCACATTTGGTTTCCACCTTAAATCTTGGTCTTCATGTGTGTTGCTTATCTGTGATGGTTTATTCTATTTTTACTACACTATTTAAGAAGTTATTGTTGCACTGGTTAAAGATCAACATATGATAAATTAACTAAATCACAATTTCTTTGGGTATACACTAGTTTCACTAATCACAGTAGCGTGTACATGCTAGTTCACTTCACAGAAGTAGTGTATATAAGTATGTTTGGGAAATAAAAAAATATTGATATCATAATACTAATTCACCCCCCTCTCACTATTATTTTGAACATAGGTTGATATCTATCTTTGCATAGGAGAAAATTTTCTCAAGTTAGGAAATCCCATGGTAATGAAATAAACAAAGGAAAAGCCCCTTTTTAGATTGGTAAGTGTGTAGTGTTGGTTCATTGTCTAGGCCAAGTCTGGATCGAATACACCCACTCAACAAAAGAGTAACCATGAAATATAAATCCCAAGTCTTCGTGGCTAAGACAATTTGGGATTAGTTTAGGTGGCTTAAATATTGTCCACAAGCATGTAAAAATTTGGTTGAGGCCCTGGTCAATGTGGGGAAAGTAGGAAGGCAGGGTTTCGAGTGCCTTAAACGAAAAACCTTAGTAAATTATTATAATGAAAATATTCACAAAACAACACAAATTTAGAGGCCCAACCCAAGTTTCCATGTTTGGTGATTAGGGACCATTTAACAAGCACATTCACGCTTCAAGCTTGAAGTCTCAAACATCTTGTTTAGGGCCAAATAGGTTGAGGTATTGGAGAGTGTTTAGGGGTCAAACATGGGCCCAAGATTGAATAACTTCAACAAGTTTGGTGTTTGGGGCCTTAGGTATGCCTATTAACTGTTTTCATGCTATGGGACCAAAGATCAAATAAATTTATTATAATGTTAAATGCTTATAAAAAAATTGCAAGGCTAAGCTAGTGGGACCTGTGTGGAGAGGCAACATGGTAGGTGTTCTGCGAGCATACATGCAGATTTTATGGTGAGGTGTGGGCCACCTAGGTGTGGTGGGGTTTCCACATGGGAACCACATGAGAGCCATAAGGAAGTGCCTCACTAATGTGATTAGGGCTTAAATTTTAGATCATTGGAAAGATCTCGATGACTTGGACACCATGATGATGTTTGTTTAGGGTTTAAAGGAGTTGAAAAATGAGAAATTTTGTCACTCTGTTTCCATGAAAGGACTATGGAGGTTGGATTAAACCTAAGTAATACCTTCCACTAAGTTTCTTGTAGCCAAGGTGGTAAAAGGAAGTGTTACAAACTCTCAAGTTGTATCATGGCTTTTTCAAACAAGTGAGCTTGCCTCCTCCCTCAAAAAATGGATATGTATCATGAACTCTTCTAGTCTAAGCATTAAAATTACATTCAATTTTATGAGTTTGAAATTCATTTGTCTTAGCTAGTCATGCCTCCACTCTAACATTTCATTCGTGATTTTTAATTTACAAAAACAAGGCAAAGGAGGGGTTGTTACAAACTGTGCCCACTTAAAGGAACACCATCCTTGGTGTTATATATAAAGAAAGAAAGAAAAAAAATCTAAGCTTTATACTCATAACTCTTGCATTTTATTATTGATTAAACAAAAAAAAGTAAGCTAACCTCATTTTTTCTTCATATTCCCAGGTTGCCTCATGAGGTCCAAAGTTCTTCCATTACACCTTGACCTACTATTTTTCTCACTTCCAGAGTTTGGTTTGTATCCAATCTAGGATGCATATTGGTTACGGTTGGAATTATACTTCAAGTTCCACCTGTATCACAAACCAATCAACCACATGATTAATTTCACTCACATACTTCTTAAGCAAGGAAATGTGAAAAACATCATATGGTTTCACTACGGGTGGTAAGGCTAGTCTATAATTCATTGGTCCCACTCCTTCCTAAATTTGAAATGGTCCATAAAATCTAGGTGCTAATTTAGTAAAAGATCCCACCCTTACTGAACTCCTTCTTAGTTTGATGCAAAGATACACATGATCTCCCACTTGGAATTCTATGTGTTTTCTCTGTTGGTTTACATAACTCTTTTTCTTATCCAGGGATGCTTTCAATTTCTGCTTGATATTGAGCACTTCTTGCTCCATTTATTTAACATGTCCATCCCAAGAACCACTATGTCCAATGGATCATCCTAGATCATGGGAATGTTTCCTTTTTTTCCATACAATGCCTCAAAAGGGATCATATTTAGTGACTCGTGGTACCCATTGTTTTATAAAAATTCAACCGATGGAAGGAACTCCTCCCACCTCCTTAGTTGATGTATGCCATACATCCTTAGCATCTCCTCTAAAATTTTGTTCTCTTTTAGTTTTCCCATTTGTTTGAGATATGTTATACTAAAATCTAGTTGGGTTTTAAAACCAACACATGATGCCTTCCAAAAAAGGTGAGTGAAATTTACATCCTGATCTAAGATGATCTTGTTAGGTATGCCATGTAATATGAATATTTCCTTCATGAAAATATAAGTTATATAAATTGCCTTGTGGTGGACTTATTAATTATAAAGTGGGTTGCCTTAATCAAATTTTCCACTATGATATTGATGGCATCGTCCTGCCGAAGTGTCCTTGGTAATCCTATGATAAAGTTCATGGATATGACTTCCCATTTACACTCAAGGAAGTCACATTGGTTGCAATAATCTCATTGGGTGCCTACATTCTACCTTGACTTGTTTCTATTTCATATACCTTAAAATGTACTCATCAATTACCTTCATCATTCCTAGCAAATAGTGTTATTTCCTTATGGGTATCATCATTTTCTAATAACCGGGATGACTAGAGTAAGGTATTTTATGAAACTCATCCATTATGACCTTCTTCAAGTCGGTCACACAAGGTATATACCATCTATATTTAAACAACAACATATCATCATTAGTGAGCTTGTAGTCCTTGTTGGTTGTTCCCTCCAGTTCGTGTTGTAATAAATTCTTCACATGCTAAAAATGTTCATAATGTATCAATTTGTCTTTTATCCTTTCTTTGATTTCAATTTCACAAGTGCTCATGGTTTTGAAGTGAGCTACTTGTACAATTATACTAAGTGCATCTACCACTTTTCTCTCCTTACCCTTAATAAGCTTGATCTCAAAATAAAGCTCACTAGTTAGAGCTAATGATATGGATTTTCATGCATTTAGTTTGGATTGATCAAACAAGTATCTCATCCCTCCATGATATGACATCAACACAAACTTTCTTCCAAGCAGGTAGTGCCTTCACATCTTTAGTGCATGCATGATTTCTACTAGTTCTAAGTCATGGGTGACATAGTTATTTTCATGCTTGTTTAGTTTGCTAGATTTATAACAAACTACATGTCCTTATTGCATTAGGAATCTACCTATTCCTTGCTTATAAACATCTATGTAGACCAGGAATTCCTTTTTGGGGTCTGTTATCCTTAAAATAGTTTATTGCGTGATTAATTTATTGAGTTGTTCAAACCTAGTTGCATGTTGTAATGTCCATTGAAATTTGACTCCTTTCCTTTGTAAGGTTGTGATTGGATGCACAATATTTGAAAAATATTGAATGAATCACCAGTAATATCTGGCCAATCCCATGAAGGATCTAAACAATGTGACATTTTGGGGAGTGGGCCACTCCATTATGGCCTTAATATTTTTAGGATCCATGACTACACCTTCCTTTGAGATGACATGTTGCAAATATTGACCTAAAGATTTAAAGAAATCACTTCTTGTAAGTTTGGCATACAATTGCGTTCCCTTACTAACTACAATACTACCTTCAAGTGATCTTCATTTTTTTCTATGGTTTTTTAGTAAACTATGATATCATCCACAAACACTAGCACACATTTTTCTAGATATTGGTCGAGGACATTGTTCATTAGGAACATAAATGCAGTAGGGGAAATTTTTGGGTGTGGAACATGATTATCTTCTTGATTTTTAGAGTTTTTTTGTTTCAGTTGCATTGGATCCTTATTCCTAATGGGGTGGAAATGCAGTCGATAGTCACTGTTAGGGGGTTGGCGGGGTTTCAGGGGCAACGTCCCTGAAACTAAAAATGGATGAAAATTTTCCTTATAAATATTGTAGTTTCATTGTCAATCTGGGATGTTCATTAGGTGGATGATTTTATGGAAAAAGTTATGTTAATTTAAGTTTTTTTTCCCTAGAAGGCAACCCTCAATTTATATGAGGGAATTGTATTATGACTGTGTATGATAATTCCAAGTAAGGGAGAGAGAGGAGGTTGTGTGAGAGATAAGAGGAAATTACAGTAGATATGATGTAGGTTGTATCTCTTCATTTTTCTAGATAATATAAAAGGAAGGGATGGTTGTTTCTCTGTGGATGTAAATCAAATTGGGTGAACCACATATATCTGTGCCTCTCTTGTTTTATGCATTTATGTATTTTTGTTTCCGAAATATTTTGTGTATTTCATTGCTCCATTAATTAATTTCTAAAAATGCGTATCAGGGCCAGGTTTATTTGGCTAATAAATTCGCAGGAGAGAAGGGTTCCTCATTCGAGTGGGAGAAATGGAAGAAGATGGTAGGTTTAGGGTCGAGAAATTTAAAGGCCAAAACTACCATCTGTGGAAGATGCAGATGGAATATTATTTGCATTAGAAATATTTGTACCTACTATTGAGCAAAAAAAAAAATTCAACAAGCATGAAAGATGTAGAATGGGATATTCTCTATGGAAAGGCACTAGGAACAACATGGTTGTGTCTCGCAGTGTCAGTGGCATTCAAAATTTCAAAGCAAACAATAACAAAAGGTTTAATGATGACATTGCAAAAACTATATGACAAACCCTCAGCCTCAAATAAGCTATTTATTATGAAGCATTTATTTAATATGAAGATGACAGAAGGTGGATCTGTTGTTGATCATTTAAATTATTTTAATACGGTTACTAGTCAGTGAAGTTCTGTAGGAGTAAATTTTGATGATGAAGTTAGGGCTCTATTGTTCCTATGCTCATTACCAGAAAGTTGGTGTTAGGTCCCTATAATACTAGTATAGTCCCTTATTGTTATTTAACCCCTTACAGTTATTGTTGTGCCCATGTAGTCCCCATATTGTTATTATTGTGCCCCATAGAATCCCATTATTATTGTTATGTAGGCTCTGATTATATTGTGACCACTTAGACTCCTATATATAGAAAGGAGGTCTTGTCATTTGTATCATTCAATAATTTTTCATGTATGTGATGTAAAGGAGGTTTCCCCCTTAAAGAGTCTAATTTTGAAGTCATTGATGTATCTCTTTTGTGATTTGGTTACCTAATAGTTGGTATTAGAGATGTGGATTCTAGGGTTTCACTGTTGCAAACAAATCTTGGTTCATTATATTTTTGGAGATATGGTCCAAAGAAGTTAGGGTGTTCTCAAGCTCTATAATCCAATCTTAATCAATTTCTTGTGTATCATTTTTAGGGTCGAAGGTTGAAATAGTGACACGTGGCATTTTGTACATGTTCGCTCTATTGAACCAGTCTATAATCAGGTCATCATGGGAGATTGGTCATAAAGTTATCTTGAAGAATGAAAATTTGGTATGACTTGTGGCATTAGAAAGAAGAGTCATAGGGCTACCATAGGAACAAATTTAAGATCTTGGAGAGACGAAATTACAGAGATACAATAGTTCCAATATCTAGCTCCAAAAAAAAAAGAAAAAAAGGTGTGTATATTTTTAAATTTGCATAACTTTTGTTTGAAATATCGGTTTGAAGTCATTTAAGGGGAATAGTGAAGCGTAGATATCATTGTTTGATTCCAAAATTCCTCGAAATGAAAAAAATGGACACACCTTGTAAGAAACTATAAAGCTCTTCTATGACGTATTAATAAGAGGAAGAAATGCAACATCATATATCAAATTTATGAAACCAAGTGCAAAAATTTTTGCTCTCGCAAAAAGTAACAAAAAATGAATTGGAAGCCATGATGAATGTTAAGATATATGGTATAAAAGGTAAATGTGAGTTTTGAATGATGGTTTATAAGTAGCCATGGAAGTAATGATGAATGTTAATATAGAGGGGTTGAAGGAAGGTTTGGAAAATTTGCTAGAAGAAAGGCTTCCCAGTGGTGACAAGGTAATCTAGGAAAATCATGATAAGGACAAAAGGAAAATGAATTATGATTTTAGAGACTCCAATGTTGGTTTTAAGAACCACCACATTCCAAAAATCAATATAAGGAAGTTTGATGGCAAGGATTCGGTAACATGGATACTACAAATGGAGCAATATTTGATCTCCATGATGTGCAACACACATAAGAGGTACACATTACAACTTTATATTTAGAACTGAATATGTTTGTATGGTATTGGGAGAATAATTCTTCTTTATCTCCCACTGGAAGGATGCCCCAACACCCTGGTTTCTTCAGTAGTCAATTGAATGGATGCTCCAACATCCTAGACCAACCTACCACCCTGAAGTGTTCACAGGGTCAAAACTGTAGGCAACTTCATGCACCTACCTAGCACCTCCCTGCCACCCTATCATGATCATAAGTGAGACAAGAATGTGGAATCCCATACCAAGGACAATGATCCACGATACAATATGATTTACAATGATTTTCTTGTACTTTACCAAACACCCAATCACACTATGACCTGCAACCCAACCATGACATCATCCCAACAGTGATTCTTATACCTCCCCAATGCCTCTTCGACTCCAGGCAGATTGACTCTTTTACAATAATGACTCTTTCAATGATGACTCTTTTACAGACTAACTTTTTGAAAAGACTTGACACTTGACTCGACATTGCTTCGTGGATCACTTGCAACTGTTGAGGTACTGTTGTGCTTGCTTCAAGTAATGTTACTTTGGCACTACATATGCTTCTAGTATGTGTCTGAGTTGTTCTAAAATGTCATCCTTCCTCCACATGCATTAACAAGAAAGGCCCAAACAAATGCAAAACAATATACTTACACTGTTGTGCAAAAACATATTGTTGGGATAGGGACCCTAGGGTCAATTTTTGTTAGTTTAATCGATTCTTGGTTATAATTTTGTAAGGAATGTAAAGTCTCCACGAAATTTTCAAGCGGAGCGCAAAGTCAAGAAGATTCAAAGGGGTATTAGCCCCTTGTAAGGGTAGGTGATAGGATGGTTTTGAGACTCACCCATGGGTCGCGGGCCATGGTATTGTATTGAGAAAGCTATATATATTCAAGTCATAGCGAGTCTAAGTGGTTAATGGGTTTTTGAAGAACAAGTGTAAGGGAAAGGTGCTAAGGCAGGAAATCTCTATTTCTTGTACTTATGAGGAAGGGGAAGGCTCCTACAGCTGAGTTTGTGGAGACCTTGGTAAGTCCGCAGCTGAGTGCGCGGGCCCCTGCAACTGGGTGTGGGAGAGTCCGTAAATTGAATGTTGAATCTAATAAAGACAATTTTAGGTTGAATAAATTCCATCTGTGCCTTGTTCTTGATATTTGATTGAGTTATTGTATCTTTCATTTGTAATTTGCTTCTTACGAATAAATGCATTTTCACTGTGCGATTCTATTGAATCTTTAATATCTATGTATGAAATGAGTAATGAACCATGTTCCCAAAGATAGTAACTAGATTTGTTATTATAAATGTTCAGAATGAATAGAACTAAGCGAAGGCATACCTAGGGTCACTATTTACTAAGTGAAAGTCATGAATCTACCTCTTTTATGTCTGATAAGCACAATCGTATACCTTTGCAAAGGCTTGGAGGTCAATTGGATAGAGCTATAGCAGTGGATTGTAAGAAGGTATAGATCTGTGCGAAGTCAGATCTAAGCTATAACGACTTCAAAATACACATGACATGGTCTCTGGATGTAGAAACCTGGTTCTAACATCCCCTCATACTACTTCAGGTGAGGCTATAGCTTGCGCTACACAATTTGTTGCTAAAAAGGGCCAACATCTAGGGTTTTTTTGGTTGGCTTGAATAACTCTGAACCTGGGTCAAGTCCCCTTCAGCCAGCAAATGGTTCCGTAGATATCAGATTGTGCTAACCTTGAAGAAGTGCATATTCTGTGTGCCCTTTGGAATATTACTTGGTCATGTAGTATGTAAACAAGGATTGATGGTGGACCCTGTAAAGATTATTGTGATTATGAATATGGAAGCTCCCAGGAAGTAAAACAGCTACACGCAACCTTGGGTCACCTAGGGTATTATAGAAATTTTATGAAGGCATATGCTTAGATAACCATGCTGATGGAAAAATTATTGAAGAAAGATGCGGTGTTTTGTTGGGATGAAGAATGTCAGTGCATCCTGGACGTATTGAAGGAGAAGATGGTAACTGCACCTATTTTGGTGTTTCTAGACTGGAAGAAAGAATTCCATGTCCATGTGGATGCCTCTTGCATTGCACTAGTTGCGGTATTAACACAGGAAGGAGAGGGAGATATTGATCATCGGTAGCCTTCATGAGCAGAAAATTGCCAAAAGCTAAAAAGAATTATTCCATTACAGAGCGTGAAGGACTCGCAATGGTCTACGCTATTAGGTCCCTATAATACTAGTGTATTCCCTTATTATTATTGTCATTGTACCCCTTATTGTTATTGTTGTGCCCATGTTTTCCCCATATTGTTATTATTGTGCCCCATAAAAGCCCACTATTTTTATTGTTGTGCCCTTACATTATTACTGCTATGTTAGCTCTGATTATATTGTGACCCCTTAGACTCCTATATATAGAAAGGAGGTCTTGTCATTTGTATCATCCAAGAATTGTTCATTTATGTAATGTAAAGGATGTTTCCCCCTCGAAGAGGCTACATTTTAAGTCGTTGATCTATCCTTTTCTTCTATTTTGTGAGTTGATTGCATAACAATTGGTATCAGAGGTTTGGATTTTAGGGTTTCGCCGCTTCAAACAGGTCATCGTGGAATTTCAGCTATAACTTTATTTCTACAAAGTCTCATAATATTAAATTCAAACCCATTTGATATGCAAGAATGTTGAACCTCGTGAAAAATTTTTAGATCTTGCCTCGCTATATTTTCAGATATATGAACTAAGGAAGTTAGGGCTTTTGTAGGCTCCCGAATTCGATATCAAACAGGTCACCTTTGGAAAATAATCATAAATTTCTCTCTAAGAATCTGATTCAAATTACATAAATGTGATAGAAATAAGAAGGACTCTATTTTGTTGGGTATTTTTTTTAGAATGTAAGGTTGAAACAGTGACACGTGGCATGTTGTACAAGTTTGCTCTACTAAACCAGTATATAATTATGTCATCGCAGGAGATTGGGCATAAATATTTCATATCGAATCCAATTGTGATCAAACTTACAGGTTGGAAATAAGACTCGGAGGACTATCACAGACCAAAATTTCAAAACCTGGAGATCCGAAATTACAGAGTTACATTCATTTAAAGATCAAGCTCATATAAAGTGGAAAAAATAAAGGTGTGTATTTTTTTTTTAAATTTGCATAAGTCTTGTTTGAGAAAGTAGTTTGAAGTGATTCAAAGGGAATTGTGAAGCATAATTATCATTCATTTATGACCCGAAGAAATAAAACGGAAACACCTAGTAAGTAACCTAAAATCTCTACTATGACACATGAAGAAGAGGAACAAATGCAACATGATATATCAAAATTACGAGACCAAGTGCAACAAATTTCGCTCTCACAAAAAGTAACTCTTTAAATGGATGGTTTAAAGAATGGAATGAAAGCTAAGATGGATGGCATGTAAGCTAAGATGGATGGTATAGAAGCAAGACATAAAACGTCACTGTGTCCATCAACTGTTATGTCTTTACTAAAGACAAAATCCAAGGGAGACCTTGGTGTAAAACCAAGGAAAGTCTCAAAAGGAGATCTTTGTGTAGAAGAATGTTTAGCACGGTTGTAAGCATGTTGCACATAACATAAATGTTCATCCCAAAGCTTGGGATGCTTGTTGCAATAGCCCCTAAGCAACTAGATCACTGTCCTATTGACCACCTCTATTTGGCCATATGTTTGTGAATGAAAGGTTGTTCTCTTCTTCTGTCTAGTGTCCATTAACTCCCATAGACTTGACCAAAACTTCCTAACAAATCGGGAATCTCGATCAGAGACAATAGAAGTGGGTAACTCCAAATGAACCCATACATGCTGAAAGAACAACTTCGATGTTTGTTTAGTGGTAATCTTCTTGTTACAAGTTATTAAAATACACAATTTGTTGAACCTGTCCACAATAACATATAAATAGTCATGACCTTTTCTAGATTTTGGTAGTCCCCCAACAAAGTCCATGGAAACACTTTCCCAAGGAAGAGAAGGAACTGGAAGTGGAGTGTACAAGCCTAGTTTTCTATTGTTGGGCTCGCTTTTAGCACACATCGTACACCCTCTAATATATCTAGAAACTATTTCATGCATTCTTGGCCAATAAAAAAATCTTTGGAGCTGTGCAACTGTTTTACTTACACCAAAATGGCCTGATATCAGAGAAGTGTGCGCTTCTTGGATTATGTTAACTCTTTCAGTTTGTGGAATGCATAACTTTCCCAAATGATACAAGAGTTGGTTCTTAACATGATAATCCAATTCTTCTACTTGTTTTCCATGACTTAAAGTGGCATATACATCTTTAAAATCTATATCTTGAGAATACTATTCAATGTAGCTTTCATGCAATACTAAGTTATGCTTAAGTATAGTAGATGCATTTATAATTGGTCTGGACAACATATCTGCAACTTTATTGTGTATGCCCTTCTAATATCTGATGACTAGATGAAACTGTTGTAGAAATCCCATCCACCTATAGTGTCTCGATTGCTGCAATTTAGTTTGTGAGTGCAAATATTGAAGTGGTTGATGATCAATATGTATAACTGTATCTTTGCCCAATAGGTAATGTTTCCACTTTTTCACACTGTACTAATGCATACAATTCTTTATCATATGCGGGATAATTAACTACTATAGAATTAAATGTCTCAGAATGATAACATATGGGTTTAGCGTGTTGCATTGACACTGCTCCCATGGAAGAGTCACTGGCATCTGTTTCAATCTCAAATGGTCTTTGAAGATCTAGCAATGCTAGTACTGGTGTTGTACTAATTTTTTCTTTCAAAGTGTCGAAGGCTTTCTACTGTTTGCCCCCCCATTGAAACACCTTGTTCAATCCTGTGACAGCATGTAAGGGAGTTGCAATCAAGGAAAAGTTAGCAATAAACTTTCTCCAATATTGTGCTGCTCCTAGAAAGCTTCTAACTTCTATAGCAGATTTGGGTTTAGGCTAGTTCACAATGACATCGACCTTAGAGGGATCTATCTTCAATTCACCACCCCCTACAATATGACCCAAATAATCAAAGATGTTTTGCCAAATTCACATTTTGATAACTTAACAAAGAGATTTTCTTTTTTCAAAACATCTAGAGTCTACTTTACATGCTTCAAATGTTCTTCCCATGTTTTACTGAAAACAAGAATGTCATCTAAATATACAATTACAAAATCATCAATAAAAGGCCTGAGTACATCATTCATTACTCTCATGAAAGTGGTAGGAGCATTAGTTAAGCCAAATGGCATAACCAACCACTCATACGGCCCTTGCTTTGTTTTAAAAGCAGTCTTCCATGCATCTTGTTCTGCTACTTTGACCTAATGGTAGCCACTACGCAAGTTCTACTTGGAAAAGTAAACAGCTTCTATCAGCTAATCTAATAAATCATCAATGTGAGGAAGGGGATAACAATTCTTGATCATCATTTTATTCAGTGCTATGTAATCAATGCACATCCTCCACGAACCATCTTTCTTTCTCACCAACACGATTGGAGATCCGCATGGTGATGTACTTGGTCTTATGAACCCTTTTTCGAGCAGCTCATGTACCTGCTTCTTGATTTCTGCATTCTCTAAAGCAGATAACCTGTCCATTCTGATGTTAGGCAATGGAGCATCTTGTTGCAAATGAATATCATGTACAATTTCCCTTTTGGGTCGCAGACCTTTAGGTTCTTGAAATAAGATATCATATTCTGAAACAACTTTTTCTAAATCAACTTTCTATTTAGCATCACAACCCTCAAATACATTGGTTTTATCAGAGGTCTTTTCCTTTACAACCATTAGTAAAAATTTCTTGCATGAGTTTACAATTATATTCATCTGCCTTGAGTTAATGAGGGTGTAGTTATTTTTGAACTGATGAGCTCTTACAATATATTCTATTCCATATTTTGTGAGTTGATACTTATTTTCATATCTATAGAAAATGGCTTTTCTATCATACAAGTAAGGACTTCCTAAAAAAATACCACATATATCCAAGGGAACTATATCTAACTCAACCTCATCTACAAATGTTGACCCAAATGCAAACCTAAGTTTACATTGTTTAGTCACTTGTAGCTTTGCTTTATCACATACCCAACCTAATGGATATGGCTTCTTGTGAGGTGTGGTTAGTAGTCCTAACTTCTTTACAATTGCTTCAGAAATAAAGTTTACTTGTGAACCACTATCAAATAAAGTATCAATATTTTGATGCTTGGAAATAACTCTAATATGAAAAATCTCATGTATTTTCCTCTCATTTTCTTCATTATCAATAGTTTGTGCAGAATTACTAGTAGATGCTTCAAAAATTTTACCTTTTATACCTATAGCTATGATTGTTGTTTCATCACCTGAGTCTGACCCCAAATTTTTTTGAATAGTAGCAACAATCTTCTTCTTCTTGCCATTGACCTTCTTGGGTTTCACCTCTAGATGCAAAGACCAACAGTGTTCATCATCGTGTCCACCCTTCTCACAGTGAGTGCATGAAGGTTTGTCTTTTTGTACAATGTTTTCCTTCCTCTCTTTCCATTTCTGCTTCCTCTTTTCCTTATTCTTGCTTGCAGTGGATTTTGATGATAACCCAATCTTTGGGTTCACATTCTTGCCTCTAGCCTCTAGATGTGTAGCCTGAACAAATACCTCATCTATGCTAGTAGGGTTAAACATAAGAATGGTGTGCCTCAAATAACTACGCAGACCACCTATATACTTTAGCAAAGTTTCAAGTGAGTCTAAAGAAATGACTAGAATTAAAGATCTTTGTCTAAATTCCTGGGTATAACTTTGTACACTTTTCCCTTTTAATTGGCGAAGAGTTTTCCAACTCATCATAGCTTGCTGCATATAAGCTAGTGGATAGAATTGTTTTCTAATGGCAGAAACAAATTCACTCCGGGTAGAAATAATTTTACCATGTTTCTTCAAATCAGCTTGGGTCCTACCTTCCCACCATACTAGGGCAGTTCCTCCAAGGCAAAGGCTAGATAGCTGAATTTTACTCTTCCTTAAATCAATGTTCTGCACTCTGCAATACACATCAATTTGTCTAATCCAGTTATCTAGCTTTTTTGCATTTAATTCTCCATCATATATTGGCAAATCAAATTTTACATCTAATTTAATCAAAGGGCTAGAAGGAGGTGTTGATAGAGAAGGCTCTTTTCCTTTCCCTTTGCCTTCAGAATGGCCATCTAGAAGAGGTTCCTCCATTCCTTTGTCTTGTTTGGAGGTTGAAGAATATTCACTTCGACCTTTCTTAAATTCTCGATGCATCTCTTCTACCATGGCTCTCATGGTCATGAAACTATCCATGAACTAAGAGTCTGATTCTAAGGGACTTTCTTCTACCATTTTCCTCCTAGGATAGACTCTTACTATTTTTGGGTTAGCTTCAACCAATTCTCCTTCTCCTAATTTGAGCTTTGACATAGTTATCATTCACCAATCTAGCACAAGCTTGTCTAACCTTAGCAAACTTAAAGCTGTGATACCACTTGATCTGATAATGAGATCTAAGACAATTAATTAGGTGTTACAGACTCATGTGCATGGATATGCCTATGTTATTTTATGCAATGGATCAATAAGATTGTGAAATACACAGACATTGAAGCAGTAAAGAAGCATAATAGACAACACACATAAACACAATAAGTTTAACAAGGAGTTCACCCAATACTCCTGGGCTACATCTCCTAGTCCTGCCTTCAATGGTGACCGCTCTATTATATCTTCAAAACAGAGTTTTACAACAATGAGCTCAATTTGAGCTTCACATAACAGATAAAAAACAATAAGGCTTTACTTGGATCCTCCAAGTCTCTTCTGAGTACACAGACTCTCCTCACTGACTCTCTGTCTCTGTTGCTCTATCTCAGCACTACTACACTACTGCCTACCTCTGTCTATTATCTTTTGTGGCTTAAAAGCCAATCTCTACTGCTTGTTCATTTCCTCTTCTTGGCTTTCTGTCTCCCGGCCTCTGTCTTCTTGAATCCCTCTTCTAACGTTAAGTAATCATTGCATAATGCCTTCAGGGGAGGTGGCCACCTATTCTACAATGGATAAGTGCATTGGGCCTCCGAAATCCTTGAAACGGTCATTTTTAATTAACACAGAGAAACCCTACAAAAAAACAGAAAATCCTCCAAAACGTTGTTCATCCGGACTTCAGATATTATCAATCCGCTTTATAACTCCTATCAGGTCCGCCTTTGTAGCGATATCACATCTCCACCATTGATCTGGGAGATCCAGATCCAACGGCCATGGTTTATTTCAGGTGGTCCTTTTGTACGGGGGTTAACTGCCCGATGAGGGTGATTTCCTCTCTCCTCGCCCTGAACACGTGGCAGCCAATTTATGGGCTCAAGCAAAGCCCAGCCCAAACCGCTTTCTGCCTTTGGCTCGCCGGAAATCCCACTTGTTTCGTGGATTTCCCTTTTATATTAATAATGCATTAAAACATTGAAAAACCCTCTTTATTGGACTTGAAATAGTATTCAACAAAATTAATAAACCCCTTTTGGGACTGGTCGATTGCATCAGCACTTGATTCTTTATATTTCGTTTATTTAACAAAAATCACAAATACAAAGGAAATTGATGTTTCCCAGATTTCAAAATATATTAAACTTCGTTTGTAATTGTTATCGAGTTTGACCATTGCATCGCATATATGTATATGTATAAGCCCCACTCCATTGAGTTTTTTTATTGCGATATCACAATGTGATTCATCGCAATCGCATATCGCGATAACCCCAGGTCGTTTGGTGAGTTCTCTATTGTTGTTTTCCGATGCGATGTTGCGATGCAACGTGGGTCGTCAATCTGCACACTTGATCGATGGTCCTCGTTGACCCCGTTGATCATTATTGCAATACATATATGATATGCGCCGATATCCGTCGACAACCTTTGCCGATTACGATTCGTCGATCAGATCTGGACCGTTGATCGGCCAGATCTAAAAGCTACCGTGCATTCTCTGTTCACGACTCTGATACTCTGTTTTTCACTATTCTCTTGTGTTTTTCACCTCTCGATAGTGTTTTTCTAGCTTTTTAAAAGGTTTCCTCATGCGATTGTTTTGCTCTTTTGAATGATTTTTGAAGACTTAGAGAGTTCTTGGATCCATTTTGGATCATCCACTCACACATACGATGGTGAAAGCGAAGTGGCTTGGCCTGAGAACTTACATAACTTTATTTCCATGATTTATGAGGAAGATGAGTTTACTGACGAACAGGTCGGTTTGTTACTTGCTTACACACTTCACGAATCTCCATTTCGTTGGGTGTTCAGCCTATAGAGTGAGACCATGCACTCATTTGAGCACTTCTGTGATCTTATTGAAGATACATTCTATCATTTTGATCCAGACCACCTTGACCAGAAACTGTTACAGCAACAAAAGGCTCCACATGAATCCGTTGTTGAATTTTGGCAGCGCTTTAGTGACTTGCAATTTCAAGCTCCGAGGAGCCAGATGAAGTTTGCTTATCTCTGGGACTAGTTCAGGTACTATCTTAAGAAATCTTCCCGTCCTAAGAGAAATCTTGATGTCAAGCCTCGCTCAACCTTCTTCGTTGATGGAAGTGCGCAATCCCATGTGGGAGCACACATTATCCTGATGGACTGTCCACTTCCTCCTCATTCAATAGTTCTACCATTGCCTTGTGATGTTAAGGATCATGTATGCACACCTATTCATCCTTCACACTCTCCGAACATCACTCCACTCAATTTTCATGCAAATTTAGTTGTGATTCCTTCGGGTTCTCATATGAATTGTTTTCTTCAACCTCCATCTTCACACTCAAGTGTTCCTTGGGATGATGTTGTCTTGTGTTCGTCCATTCCGGACTCTTCACTTGTTGTGAATGCGGAACAACCCACTGACGGAGTTGGTGTTGTACAACCAACATGCATTATCATTCATGAAGAGTATGGGTGGGAGCTTGATCATCAACACTCGGTGAAGGATGACTCCCTTTCGTTTGAGCCCCCTCTATTCTTTCCTAGCTTTTTTAGTGAACCTTCCATCCATGATTTTGCATGTGTGTCTTCATCCACAAATGCACCCATTGTTGATCACTCGTAGGAATCACCGGATGTTAGTCCATCATTTGACAATGGAGAGGATAAGTTATTCATTGAAGATCCACTTGATCCATCATCTATATTTTCTGGTAACACAGAAGATGAGTTCATTTGATTTTCATCTACCCCTCTGTTTGATTCATCTGATTATGAGGATGCCAAAGAATTCATTGATTTTCTAATCGTGGCAATCGTGATCCATTTGCTTTTATTTTTTATCACAACCATGAATTTATCACAGTTGATATTTCGAAGCCATCGGTTTATGATGATTTAGCCAATGACGAAGTTGAGACACCCAAGACCGTCGAGGCACTTCAGCCCGAGTTGATGGTTATGTCAGGTCCTTGTTCTCTTGGGGTTAGTCTTGCTTCCGATCCTAAAACTATTCAATCACCCAAGGCTCCTCCTCACTTGTTTATATGCACTGAAGATCCATCTCACATAGATCACACTTCTTCAACTTGAACTACATGATTCCATTGCTCATGCATTGGAGGAGTCTTACATTGCAAGCACTTGTGTGCGATGCAATTTATTTTGTTTCTTTCATTTGCTTGCATGTCTTAGTCAAGAGTTTGCTTTTCCTTCAAAGTTGCACGTACTGTGACACAACACCATGATAAGTCCGCGGACTGTCCGTCATGCACATGCACTCACTTATGTCCCATGAGAAATTTGAAACATGAAGTGTGGTTATCTTCACGGTTATATCTTTCTTATTTGCTAGCCCACACAACTAGGTTACTCACGGGCCAAACGTTCACCAACATGGGTCTACCAATGCACCGATGGCTGCATTGGAAATATCACTTCATGTGATCACACCCATGCACCGTTAGTGGATTAGGAGTAGTGTTTTCTTTCAGTTGTTTGCTTGCATTCTTGTTTGCATACATGCTTTGCTTGTTTGTTTGTTTTCTTGCTTCGATTTCATTTTTGTTTCTACTCTTGCTTTTCTTTGTTGATTGATTAGTTCGTTAGCTCATTTCGTTCGTAGGTTAGTTGGCATGAAACCATGTATGACTCTTTCAATGAGATGGGTGAAGTACAAGAGGGCTTGTACAACTATCATTACCTGGTTATTTGTCATCTTGCCTCTGTATGATGAACTTGTTACTTTTAGTCCATGATATGTCGAAGGAAAATATGTATTGTTTGAAGCAAACCTTGGTGAAAACAAAATGCTTGCGCACTAACTAATGTCACCTTATCTAATCAGTTGTTTTTGGGTTAACCCTTGTCAGCCCAGTCAAGTAGAGTAAAGTGGGGGGGAAACCTTAACAGGCACGTCGGAGATACAATAAACTACTTCTATGCTAGAAAAACCTCTTCTGCTGTCAATAAGTTGGGATCCCTCATCTGCCTCTGAAATGAATAAGTGCTATGCATAGTGAAAAATGAAAAAAATGAAAATTCAAATGAAAAATGAATAAGGCAAAATAAGAGAAAGGATTCCTATGCAGGGAGGTGATGTAAGTAACTCTGTTGGGTTACTGACTAGGCTTCCTGGTAGTGGAGCCATACTTGTGTTCCTATGTGACTCCATCAGGGTACTATCTAGGTCTGCTAGCAGTGGAGCAACACCAGAGATGAAACTTAGAATCGGACAACTATACTACTTGTGCACTTATATAACCCTCAACCCCAATCGAAACAACTATGTTGCCTTGGCTTGGAATGTGTGTCAATTGACCTAGAGTCCGGTAGATGCTACATCTTACAATCAAGCTAGTGTGAAGCCAAGGCAAGCTGAGAGTTGAACAATACTTTCAGGGGTGTTAGACTTTCTTTTCACAAGGTCCATTCAGAGAGCTGGAGTTCTACCAGTGTGTTGCCAAGTGTTGTAGCGACTACAACCACCCTCCAAAATTTTTCCTTTGCGTATTTCTAAGCTTCCCTACCAACCTTCACAATAGCTTGCCTTGCTTTGTTAAGTCGTCAAGCTTCAGTGTCTTTCTTACTCAAGGCAGCATGTCGATCACAGTTTGATATTTTCCCTTCACAAGCTGCTCACTCGGACTTGGTCTAGCTACAGGCTTAATAACTTCCCTTTGAAATTTGCACATTTCTGGAGGGAAACCAGCCTCTCCCTCCAGAAATTGCGCAATCCTCTCTAACAGCCTGCTGGGCTCCAGGATTACGCAAGCCTGCTGGCCAACCCTCCCAGCAGAATTTGCACAAATTTTCCCAGCAACAGGCTGTTCAGCCAGGATTTGCACAAATCCTGGCAAAAATCAGCTTCTTAGCCTAGAAATTGCGCAAATCTCTTGGGTAGCCAACCTAGCTCCCATCCAGAAATGCGCATTTTTCTCCAACAGTCAAGCAGTCTCTTGCATGTGCATCTTAGTTGACCGGTTCCCTCTGGGACTGAGCAAAATAGACTTGTATGCATGGGTTGTTTCTCCCAAGGCAACATGTAAAGGCATTCCTTTTTTCAGGGATCTATGTTTAGCAGTTGGAGGTTACATGCAATGAACATTTCATAAACCTCCCTCCAAGTGTCACTTCCCCTATATTTGTGGCATGCATGTCACAACCTTGATGTTATCAAAAGTCATCAACCGGACACTACAGAGCTCATTCCTCACATCAACCCTGTAGCTCTAACATCCCGCATCACACCTAGGAGTAGTCGGCACATTCAGCTTAGCTATTTTGCGGTAAGCTCGCTTCCCATGCCTTGTGCTGCATTTCTACCACATTTTGTATATTCGCTTCTGTGAGTGTTGTTTTCTTGATTTCCTTGAATATCTATTGTCATTTACATGTATTCTAGATTGTCCTAGCTTTGTTTCAATTTTCATTGCTATCTCAATGTTGTCGCATGCATGAAACTGTTTTGCACAGACATTAGCCCAACCGACGAACTACCTCACCCACTTGCATGTTATCTGTTTGTTGAATATTTCATTCATGTTTTTCATGCCTTGTTTATCACTTCTCCTATCACTTAGTTTCACCATGCATTCACTGACTTACTTGCTTTTAGTTTCCCGTCGACAAGTCGGGCCAACCTTGGCCCGGGCTCTACTTTCACCAAGGTTGCATTGCGCAATCTGGGAAAGGAAGGCTCACCTTTGTTATAGAAATATTTGGGCACTACAACCCCAATCACATATGTCCATAAGCCAAGGGCTTCTAAGTCCCTGAAAGTGTTGTTTCATACCCTAAAGGAGCAAGGTCAGTTGATTACATCATCTCCTAGAAGTTCTCCCTGAAAAACTACTCAGAATTGGTCAAAACTGGACCATACAGACTGCTTAGTGCTAAGGGTGTGATGCATCTCACCTACCACATGCAAAAATTTTGATGCATACTGAAAAGCCCTTCTGTGGGGTGCGATGAGAAAGAGCAGACAAATGGCAGAGGTAGTTGGCTAGGTGGAAACTCAGAGAATCTTCTAGAAACTGCCCATTTGACACTTGCCTCTTTGAATTCGCCCAGGGATGAGTAAGAGATCATGAAATATCCAAGTGGAACTAATAACTATCAGAGAGAGGACACTAATCAAAATCCCAGAAGCTAACTCACCCACCTGCAAATATCTATATATGGATCCCTCATTTGAGAGATCTAGAAGCTGGAATCTTGTATTTTGTAAGGAAGTGCTGTTGGTTTCTTTGTGGAACATCATAGTGTTGGGTGATCTATCTTTTCATGAGGTGAAGAAGGGCTTTCATGCTGGGAGGATGGCATTGGGTCAGATCAATGGGTTGTAATCCTCTCTT